>VYZM01008060.1:91023-142160 GCA_013398915.1 Dromas ardeola
CTGCAGTTGACACCCCCCTGTGTGGCAGCTGCCTCTTTTGTGGCAGCAGACAGTCCTTGTACGCTCACGTTCAGGTGGCTTTATGCTCTAACCTCAAACTGTGTCCACTAGTCAGGGATTTACTTAGGTGTTCTCTACCCTGATGCAAAAGGTTAACAAAGGCATTTTTCTGACACTTTTCTCCATCATATTATTTTGAAACTGAATATACCATATATTAGTGACACATGCTTTGGTGGAAAACACCCTGTGCTTGATTTCTCTTCTTAAGGGTGTGCTGTGAAGGAATAAACATTTATAAAAGTTTCCTGGTCTATCACATAGAAAGAATTCTGTATATCTGGGTGGTATGTTTCTGTGGTATTGTTTTGTGAAGGCAGCCAGCTTTCGTTAAGGAGCACAATTAACTTTTAAGCATTATTTTACATCAACACCTTTGATACTGTGTGCCAAAAAAAAAAAAAAGTTAGTGAAATAGAGGACTACGTGGGGCTACATCCTAATACATAAAAGGGAAACAACGGAATGGACAACATGTTGAGGAAAGAAAATTCAGTTCACAATTTTGAACAGGTTTTACTCTCTTCTTTTGTTGCCTTACCTCTCTTTTTAACTCCCCCACTCCCAAAAGCAAAACCAAACCTGTCTAATGATATTTAGAAGTTCCCTGTAAAGACATGTTTTTGTGTGTGAGATTAAAAAAAAACCCAACCAACAAATGATGTGACTACCCATAGAAAGACTGTAAATGAATGTAATCCAGTATATCATTTTGTCAGGGAAGCCTCATAACTTCTGTGTTGCTGATTTCTTTATGGTAAAATGTATCTAATAGGTAGGTACCTGCAAAGAATGAGATTATTCAAACTCTTGGGTTTAGTTTTTTGTCAGCAACAGGAAGAAATACAGAGGAAACTTAACTTATGTTGTTGGGAAGTAAAATAATACGGTAATGATGGAGTTGATGAAGAAATATGTATAGACACTAGCAAAGTACTCCTAGAGAGAAGGAAATCCTGATGCTAAAAGTACTACTCAGTTTACTTACTGAGTTTGTATAGTAATTAGACAATAATGGCATCAGTCAAATTATTCCAGTGTCTTCTAAGATGTTTTGGTGTTCCCAGGTATTCTCCAGTACTTTTTTTTTCATTTTATTGTTAGTGAGCATAATGAATTGTGTTTTATCTAAGTCAACACACACATATGCCTGAAAAGTCTTACTTTTCCAGGTCAAAGCTTTGGGGCGGGAAAAAAAACAATCCTGCTAAAGTACTATGTACTTTCAACTGGGAAAAAACCATTAAAATAATACCCATATGCCTCTAGGCTTTGAGGGATAATTTGTCTGGTTTTCCCAGAACATGGGGAAACTGAGAACTTAAGTAACAGGCTACATGTGGCTTGGTGTTATTGGCTTGTACTGATTATGGGAGGGGGGAAGGATAATGCAGCCTTGCTTGTTCTAACAAGATCTCATGTCTTAATGACTTAAACACAATTATGCTCTTATCATACATATGGCTGTAGTGTCAGTTATTTTAGGTTACTTTTCTCAAACAACTTTAAACCTTTCCCTTACTGGAGAAATAGTACCTTTCTGATTACTATAGCTTGCAGTTTTTTCAGCTAAGATGGGACCTTCCATTTCAGTGTGGCTTATTTGGTTCTCTTCTTACCCTCCCAAATTTAGAAGGAAAACTGATCGCTCTACTCCTTTGATTCATCTTCTTCCTGAGCTACCTTTCCCATGAATTTTGCGTTCTCCTCACACCTGATCAGTGATGAGTTTTTTCTTCCAGGCCATTGGTAAAAATGGTGAGCTGATAACTCATCCCTCTGGTGTTTCTTGGAAAATGCACCTATTCATTGCTGATTCTGTGCTCAGTTGCATCTTTAGCTTAGTTGACCAGATTATAAATTAGTTTAATGTATCCAGCATTAAAAATTCTATTTAATCAGAATGTATCAAGTTAGATGCTTTGCACTCATAATGACAGCCTTAACGCTTTTCAGCTACATTTACAAGTGAATTTAAGAGGTAGTTTATGTTCTATACGTTCATGGTTTAATTAGCACTATCTTTCTATTATCTTTTTTCTTTTATAAATCAAGCTGCTTGTTGACTCTGAAATTATTTTGCATGAGATCAGAAGAAGGATGTGGGGCCTTAAAATTATTTGTGTTGTCGGTTGGCTCTTAAAAAAAAAAAATAAATCTGTTGTTTAATTTCTTCTAGTCTTTTGGAATGTCCAAAAGTGCCCCACTGTTCTTAATGTTACGGAAAGAATAGCTCAATATGTCTTTAAATCCTTTATATAATTTTAAAAATATAATATTTTTTCTTTCCTTATTTGCTCTAGACTCCAAGATGAAGATGTAGGTTATGCATGAAATTGGCAGACTTGCAGAAAATCCAAAGGCTATCAATAATTAATATACTTTTTAGAAGACAGAATTAGAATTCTCTCGGAAAAAAGTGAGAGATACTAGTATCAGCTTGCAGGTCACTATGTATACTCATAATAGAATTGAGGTGTTTCTGTGTAGGCCATTATTTCTTATCCTTAAACACAAGGAGTGTCCTCAGTCATCAAAGTAACGAGCTACTCCCCATCTTTTTAAGGCTGACCCCTGGGAGAGCAGCCCAGCAGACTGCCAGCACTTAACTGTCAGTTAAAAAGGTACTACATTCACTGGGGTGATAACTGCATGTCTCTCCTGCCAGGTACATCACTTTTTCCTGTATGAAGCTCTTGGTTCATAGTTATTTTTAGACAATATTCATCTTGGCCACCACCTTGATGAATAAATTTAAATTAAAATCATGCAAGACTGTTTTCACTTTATTTTAAAATATTTTACTTTTATTTAACCATATAATCTCGTTTTGCTGTCTTACACAAACTGTAGTCTTCTAGATTTTATTTTTTTCCCTGCTAGTTATTTTTTCTGGAAAAATACCGTTCTTCCAGTATAATCAATGACTAAACTTGCCTTTAAGTTTTCCTGAAGGCGTACACTGCTGATTTCTTGTTCTTTGCATCACTTCTGTACCTTTCCCAAGCCTTCTTTGAAAAGAATTTAAAATATGATCTGAATTTGCTAGTTTAATCCTAGTCAAATGATAATTTGTTTTTGTCTTTTGTTCCACTTATGGATGGCCTATATCTGTCTTCTGCTGGTTATTTAATTTACAAATTCTTTCTTGTACGAGCTCTTACAAGCATATTGGAGATAGCTGCTGGACTGGAGGAGAGCGAGCCAAATTCACTCCTTTGCCAAAGGAAAGGCTGTAATGCAGACCAGATAGCTATGGGCTCTGATGAGCTTCCTCCCTGAGCCAGCACATACTGTGAATAGTTCAAGAAGGCCCTCAGGATTTAGGTCTGAGGAATAATGGGAGAGATTAGAGGGTTTAGGATGGGAACTGTATGTTTCAGCAGACTGAGAGTGATGGCTGGGTGAGAGGAAAAGTGAAGTTTTTCCTGAGCACACAGTCTATCCATCCGCAAAGCTTCATTGTCATAGAGCAACTTCACTTCTTTCCACCTTCCTCTTTTTCGTTACCAAAAGATAACCAGAGCCAAGTGCTTGGAGATGCTTCCTGAAAGTGCTTTAGTTATATTATCCAAAGGGCATCATCAATCTGTGACAACCCAATAAAGCAGAGACCTCCAGATCTGTGTGTAGGCACAGTGTGATGAAGCCTATTGCCAGGAATATCTTTTTCCAGAAGGATGATAATTTTTTTTTTTTCTCCTACGGCGTAACTCCCACCTCTCCTCCTCTGCTTCTTGCAGTGGCATCAGTGTACATGGTACTTTACAGATTAAAATAATACATTGCTAATCTGTTGATAACTAGACATGCCGTTATCTCTTACCTTGCTGTCATAATTTCTGGGGGCAAAATAATGGATTGTGATTAAAACAGGAAAATACTATACTAAAAAAAATTATGGATTATAATAATTGAGCTTTTAAAATTGTATTGCTTAACGTTAGTCTAGTTATACATTAAACTGATAACTGATAAGTTACTAGTATTAGACTAAGTTCAAATGGAATTCAGTGATAAAATGTTTAAGTAATGGTCAGCTTTGAGAAGTAACAAGGTGAAAATGGAGTTCTGTGGTGCACAGCTCAGGGAAATGCCTTTCTTTGAGAAGTGTTGCATTGCCCTGCGCTATATGAGGGGGAGAAAACCTTTTTTTTTTTTTTTTTTTTATTCTTATTTTTTAGTTGGCAAAGTAGAGGACATACAGAACAAGGAAATTGCATTTCTTTACAAGTTTGGCACAAAGTATCTTTAGGACTTGCTTTCATTGCACTGCCAGCAGTGTTGTAACTGAAACAGTTAACAGATGGGGGTCACAACTTGCTCTTCTCCAAGCCCTCTTCTTTAGAATAGCAGGTCCATATGCAGGAAAAATTGATTGGAAGTCTTCTATTTACAGAATAACTGACACTTCCAAATGGGAATATTTGAGAGTATCAGAGGCTTTCAGAGAATTTAAAGTATTGCTTGAGTATGAGGAAGAAAAAATCTTCAAACGGGGAGTGAGCTGCTTTTACTAAACATTGTATGAAGCCTGCAAATGCTGTCTCAGAGCATGCATTTTCCCTGAGAAAAAATAATGTCATGTAAATCTTTATTAAGATATTTAAATTACTAGAAAATATAAATGACTGTGTATCCCAGATTTTAGCTATATTTGACCTGAAATGGATATTACCAAACTTCTCAAATAAGTTCTATCAGAAGAACTAATCTAAAACTAATAACAGAATTTACTTTGGCATTTTAATGTGACAAATATTTCAACAATTGTACAAAGTTGTACAATGCACCTAGACTTTAGAACTGCCACTCAGTTTTCAGTTGAAAAGGCTGAATGTTTTTATGTAGATAGTATTTACTAAAACAAGACACCAAGTTACTTCATTTTATGAACTTGTCCAGTTCTATTCCAACTGAAACTGACAATTAAGTTTTTAGTTCTTGTTTAAAATGTGTTTACAAATACTGTGACTACATGCTAATCACTGTTTTCTACCGTATTTTTAGCAGAAGTAAGTTTCAAAGAGCTTGGATGTTGAGGCTGTTCCTCCTTTATAACATCTATCCCACAATTTCACTTGTTTTCTCCTCTTTTCATCCCAAACTGTGATATTTTTCTTTGAAAGAACTATTTTACCCTTAGATGAATTTAGGTTATTTCTTTATCTAAAATCCATTTAAATTTAATACTATATATATAGTTAATACAAAACATACCGTCCAGTCAACCTACTCTGCAGCTTTTGTCTCAGTCTTAGGGTGTGAGCTGCGTGAGTCAGGATGGATTTCTTTGCAAAGTCACGATAATGCTGAGCATGTCATAGATGCTATTAGATATTAATTAGTGATTTGCCAAATATTTTAAGTAGGTATCTCTTAGTTCTAGAATTTTCAGGAGGTTAGTTTTATAACAGCATTGGAATGACGGTTCCTTAAGGTAATGGAGGGGAAAGGGGAAAAAGCGACTTAGACTTTTATCTGGAATTGATGTCGCAAACTAATTATACAAACAAGTTCTCTGCTCCATATCCTTCATTCTTCCATCGAAAAATCTCACCTTTTCCCCATACATTGAAGGTAATCTAACTTATTGGAGCCATCAAGATACGTGTACTTTGAGTGGAAGTTTATTTTATTCCTGTTACTTTAAACATAGTTTTTGTTATGAATTGTTTAACTTCTTGATAAGTCCAGTATTCAGTCTCAAAAGTTAACTTTTGTAATTGCTGCTGTGAAAACGCATGTCACAGTAGACATATATTTACAGAAACTGTTTTTGCAGTCTTTTATGTATTTCAGATGCCTTTTTAGAGGATGCAGTTAGCTGCATTTGCATAAGTAGTTTAAATGTGATTATATATGTAAAGCTAAATGATATTTTGAGGTGAAATTTGAAAGCTTGGTAGGTCGCTTGTTTTCCCCTGCATTAGATTGTTGTAAACTTCAATCTGCAGTAGATAGTGCTTAAGGTAGGGCTGCTTACTATTTCAGTGAAATGTTTATTAAATTAATCAAATACAGAATAAAATCTGGAGACTGAGTGAGAAGACTATAAATTTGGGCTTATATGTATATTTATCTATATTATTTATTTGGTTTTTGGGAAAGAATTGTTTGTCTCTATCTCGTTAAGGAGCGTGTTTTAACATAATTGTATAGCAGTATGTTTACAAACAGGAATATATTCACTACTATATCTTGGCAATACATTCATTATCAATAATTAGTAGAGAGTTTAAATTGTTTCATCCAGTGTCTTGTTGAAATACTAGGGTGTAACGGCAGGTTTCCATGTTGGATCAGGGTTACAGTGGAATGAAAAGGTCCCAAGTTTATAAACAGCTGGGCAAGACTTGTTAGGCAAATGTCTGGAACAATACACAACTGGTGTTTGTAATAGCTGATTGCTCTGTAAAAGCAATCTGTTTAAAAACAAACAATTTCTTAATATAAACACCAGTATCTGTAAAATAAATTGGGAATATTATTTCTATATCTTACTGTGCACAAAAAAAAATAAAAAATTAGTGGCAATGCCAAATATTGGAAATCTAGAAAAAGGCAGAGTGATGTTTTCATATGTTGTCTTGGGACTCTGGCGAAAGCATGATGTTAGTGTCTAAATATGACAGCCTGTTTCATTCACATCCCAAAGGGACGATGCTGTTTGAGTGACTGATTCATTCTCATTGTTGAAGGCCTGTTGTAACATTATTTGCTACATGCATTCAAAGCTACATCTTATTCCTATAGATGTATGTGTGTGGTGTGTGTGTGTGTGTGTAAATGTGTATACATAAAAAAAATATAAGAGAGTGTTATTGGGCCAAATCTACAAGTAGGGAAATAAGACATTAAGTATATAAAGAGCCTTAAGTTTTAGTTCATTTAGTATTAGGTATGCCCTGGTTTCAGCTGGGACAGAGTTAATTTTCTTTCTAGTGGTTATTGTGTTTCAGATTTGGTATGAAAGGAATGTCAATACTACTGTTTTAGTTGATGCCAGACAATGTTTATAGCTTTCAAGGACTTTTTTTCAGCTTCCCATAGAAGCTGAGAAGAAGCCTAGACAGAACGATGGAATGACCAGTGGAATATTCCATACCATAGACATCATGCTCAGTATATAAATGAGGTTAGCTGGGGGGTGGGCTCTCACAACCACTGCTTGGGATGGTGCCAGTTCACTGCGAGGTGAGAGTGACTTGTGTTGTCATTATTATTGTTGTTGTTATTTCCCTATTCTGATATTACTCTATTAGTCTTTATCTCAACCCACGAGGCTTTTTCCCTTTCCCCTCCTTTTCCCCCTCTTCTTCCTACCCTTCTTGGGGACGAGAAGGGGGGTGAGTGTGCAGCTGCGTGGTGCTAGTTGCCTCCTGGGGTTAAACCATGACAGGTAGCACTTTTAATACATTAAAACTGGCTTCTGCTAACTTCTTACTGTGGCTGCAAAATGAAGTGTCACTACTTCTGTGACAGATGTGACCATCTGAAGACAAACATCCAGAAGTTAAAGATCACAAAATTACTGAACATAGGAGTGAAGCTGTGAGCATTCAGCTGGTTACCAGGGGACTTCTGAGAAAGTCATGAAATCTTTTATTTATTTTTTTTTTCCTTGCCCTCTCATCATAATCTTAAACCAGCGATGAAAACAAGATCTGAAATCCTGTTGCATGGAATTCGAAAAGCATGCACTTCAGTCATCAGAACTTGTAGGTACTTGGTGTGGATCTGTACTATTTGATTTAATGGAGTAATTGATGGAATAGTAGGCTGTCATATGCAGTGTACATAATTTAATAGATGAGAAGCATTTGCAGATTGATGTTTTGTATAATCTTAGTGGTGAGACTTAAATAATCCTGGATTTTACACTGGCTTGTTCAGGTTAGTATATTTTAGTGATTACACGCTTGCTTGCTAGGGCCAAAACCAAATTTTTTCAATTCATGTCCTCATCCTACACGATGACATTCTCTTTGCTTTTGTTCAAAACCCAAAGAGTTAAGATAAAGACAGCGTTCAAAATAACTTTTATAGTCTGTCACTGATGTACCTGGAATTGCCAAAATAATGTATAGTTTAAGTAAAGAGAATCCCAGTATAGTCAGTTAGGGATTACTTCAAAAGCCATTGTAAAGGTCATGTTAATGAACAGTAAAAGTATTTGAAATAGCATCCAAGTAAAAAGTTTGGAGAATCACTATCATCATGCCTTTTCTTTATTTTGAACTGTTTCATAGTTGTAGTCAAAACTGTCTGGTAAATCAGTATAGTCCTTCTGGCTGCCAGCCAGCCTGCAGCCTTTTCTGCAGTGGATCTGGAAAACAGGTATCTGAACAGCAAGCTCTGCTCAAAGTGCTTCCTGCTACAGCTGTAACGTCCCGGCAAACAGCCCAATTTGCTGCGCTGGAGCCTGGATGAAGGATGGAGCTGGAAGCACATTTCCTGTTGTGTGACCCCACGTCCTGGGATGGTACAGGGAAGTCGCAGGCTATAGTGGATAGAGAAGAAAGGAATTAAGGATGTTAATGTTCCTCATGTCTGTAGTAGCTGCTCTGGCTGAACCTCTCTGTGCTTGTTCACTGGAAGTGCAAAACTGATTTTGTTTTGTCCATTTTTTCAGTGTGAGTAACTTGCATTAAACAGCTACTTTCTCATCTGCCAAAGGCACATCCAAAATAAGGTGACTTGGATTTGATAGTGAAAATGACGTACCTGAACTACATAGCAGCTGTTACACATATACTTTTTGATGGTCAGTATTTATTTTGAACCCGAGTGCAAAGAGGATGAATGGGAAGAGTGCCAGACACAGTAGAAAGATTGTATACCAATATGCATGTTCCTATCACTTTATATTATTTTATTATCTTTTTGTCATTTATTCTTTGCAGCAAAAATTTGAGATTCTTTATTAAATTAAACTTAGTTTATTTACAGTGATCACACGTGCATGTGTGATTCATGTCCATCAATGATTATAAGCCTGTGAAATAGTTCTTCACTCATCTGAGATCCCTCACTTCTGTACCTATACGTTTCATCTGTTGTGGGATAATGAAATAATGCTTTAAATGAATATATCCACTGTAGCTGCATTTTAGAGACTAAGTACATGTTACTGGAAGCTAAAATATCACAGGGCCATCTGTTCAGGGAGAAATCATGTGTATTGGCATTTGTCTGGCCAGTGTTGTTTCTTGGGACTCTGTAGCGCCTCTATGCCTTGCTTGGTACGTGTGCATATGTATCTAACATAGAACTTGGAAAAGACTTTTCATCATCACTCTTAAATAATATGTCTCAAAATAGTCACGATTCTGTGTTTGAGGATGAATACAGTGAGCTTTATGTCCATGTTAGTAATGATTTGAAAAACAATCACAAATGGTGTGTTTAGTCTTAATGCAGGTTAAATTTATTAAAATCCACTGTTTGAATGTTTTGGCAGGTTTTGATTATGCCTGAGTGGAAAGATGGTAACAGAAGTTCTTTTGGAAATGCAAAGGTTATTCATTATCTACTGTTAAGAATGGTAGGGAAAAATCCTGTGGCAAAGAGGTGGCTCTACATGATTGTTCACGCGTAGTCACCCTTCCCATAACATAGAACATAACTGGTAATAATGCAAGATGTTATAATTCAAGTGGAATTACCTGAGAGAATAATGTTAAAGAAGCAGTTATAATAAGTATCTTTATAATCTGGAGCAGTGAAGAGCTGAGGCGAAAAAATAAATCAAAAAGTATTCTGGAGAGTAACATCCTCTGTCGTCTTGTTCTGCTTGGAATTAATATTTAATAGTAACTTAAAAAAAAAATCTGGGTAATTTTAACACTTTCTTGTGATGTTTCCTGTAATCTTGAAATCCTACAAATGACAAATGCACCAAATGACTAATTAGCATCAAAATCTGGATCACTTGGTGTGCAAGTGTAGGATATTTGGGGAGTGGATTTGTATTACTTACTGGCTATAAAACTAATCAGTTTTGCCAGCTATGGAAAAGTATAGGAAATAAGCAAATAAAAATCCTCGTTGTTGTTTATAATAGAGTAAAATATTAAGAAATGAGAAACCAACTGAGTAACAACAGTTCATCTTACTGTTATATCTTCTGTAAGGCAGAGTCATTAACACTATTGAGCAAACCCCAAATTTAGCTAAATTATGTTTTAAAGTACACTTTAAAATACTGACAATTTTTAATACGGATTAAGTTCTGCCCAGTCTTTCATATCTACAACATGTACTGTAAGAATTTTCCTTGGCAAAATTTCTTATTGATTTGGATTTATCATATATTTTTGGATTATCAGGTAGATATTGTAATGTATATTGCCTATTCCGTGTGAACAATAAATGTGCTGTGATATTTCTTCTTTAGTGAGAATTATATACCAGCTTTTCTAATAGTATCTGTTCCGTCTTGTACTATCACAATACTCACTTTTACTTTTTGAAATACTACAGATTGACCTGGCTATGCAGGCAGACAGCTTTTTGGGTTTGATAAAATTTTCCTTTGGGGATTTAGGTAACATAAGTTACAGATACTGCCTTCAATTCTGATATAACATACTTGAAACCACTGATTTTAAAATGGTTGCTAAAATGTCCAGTAATGGATCTCACGTGTAGTTCAGACAAATTTCTCAATAATCGTCCTTACCCATTTAAGGATTATGGGATTATAGAGTCTGGATGCTTGAAACAACAGATGTCAGTCAATTTATAATTTTAATGAGAAGGAGGTGTGGGAAAAATCCCAAACAAACCAGAAAGATACTTAAAACACAAGCAAAATAAGGCAGTCAGAAAAAATCAGGAAACAACAGCTTCTACTTTTCTTGTGTTAATCTAATTCAATTTAAAAAAAAAAAAAAATCAATTAAATTCTTGCAGCAGCACCTCTCCAGAGATTTTGGCCTGGCTTGATGTCATTCCTCTGCAGTCATTACTACTCACACCACCTTATTCTCCAACTCTTCCCAGACAAAACTGTTTTGAATTCCTCCATGTTCAACACCCAAGCTGCCCACCAAAGACTTCTGTCCTGTGATTGTAGGATAGCCTTTTGACTGACAAAACAGTGTAGCTAATCGATCAAACTGCCTGACTCTTGCCAGGAGTTGCATGCTTTTAAACACACTATGCCCCCACTTATTGTTTGCGTGGGGCCTGCGCTCATCCTTCTATGGGGACACTCCTGATGGGACCTAACATTTAACAGGCTGTTGTTCTCTGAATTCATCATTTAAGGATAGCCATAAAATAACTTGCTTTCTTGTTCTTTCCCTCTCTTTGTATCCCCTCTTCTTCCTAGTTAACAAGGTGGTTTAATAGTTGAGCTTCAGTTATGGGGGTCATTCATTTTGCTGAAGCAAATGTTTCATCATTACGCGAAGGGCTTGTGTGGTTTCTGGACAGCATGCACTGATGTATCTTGTGCCTGCAGCAGAGGTTTCATATGATAGTATTGGTATTTACTGCTGTTCTTGGAAGCGCAGCAAATACTTAAATTCTAGTAATTGCCATCTTAAGTCATTGAAATGTTTTATTTTGAAAATGAAAGGATAGGAGTTACCATTTTTCATGTTTCTGTATTGTATTCTTCTGTTCAGCTGTTTTCTCAGTTTTGTTTTGTTTATCACCATGGCCTCTTACTGAGCTTGCCTTAGTTGGGAGAAAAGGAGGAGTGATATTTTGCCAAAGAAAACTGTCGTTTACTACAATGTGATTGGGTTATTGCTGCAACTGACTACTGTTTTGAAAGCTACTAATTATGCAACACCTCCTGGAATAACATTATGAACCAAAAAGGCATAAGGAATAAGAACATGATAGTGTGGTTTATTGTTTTAATCTTTAAATAGACATATGAACTGGCAGTTATTTCATTACCAAAGGGAGATGGAGGAGAGAGACTTTTCCGATTCATTTTCGTGTCATAAAAAGTATCAGTTTACAGATACTTGTGAAGGATGAGAATGAGCATCGTTTTACTTTGGTTACCATTTAACTGAGAAGTTGTCTCTAGTCCACGGTGGTCTCCTGTTCTATCTTAATTCTTAGAAAAAGAACGTTCTGGTGTTTTCTATGTGTAGGCCACAAGCTAATTACCCTTTTCATTTTTAAAAAGAAAGCTTTCTTGGAAAGAAAACGTACTTACTGAAGACAGTATCATATCTATAACTATTTTTCATGCCTTTACCAAAGTAACTTTTGAGAAACGCTTTAGTTAGTATTCCATTGACCTTCCCATCTTTGAGAAAAGCTGATAGAAAGTTAATCTAGTGCTTTACTAATACACTGCTTAAATTCCAGATTATTTTCCAAGTGGAGAAATGGTTGACAACAGAAGTCTGTATCGTAGGTATTTCGTCCTCAGCACAACCCTCTTCTGTCTACCAATCTGCTTTTGTTCCTCTGCAATGGTTCCTTCTGCAAACATAGCCTATATATATACACATGTGCATAGCCTACATTATATATATATATATATATATATATATATATGCTGAGCAGAAGCTTATTGTGATGGGGACTACAGCCAGATGTCCTGCGAAAGTCTACAGCAGTAGATGAAGTGGACACCACTGGGTGCAAGTAATCTATTAAAAAGGATTCTTGGCACAGTGGGATCTCTGTGAAGGCACGCAGATTGCTCTTTAAGAATAAATTATATACCTGAGTGCAGAGTTAGCTGGGAAGATGAAAAAACAGATCATAAAGTTTACAGTGAAATAACTGTTCTATGCCCGTGTGTGCATATGTGTGAGTCTTTCTCTGAAAAAACCCTACTTTACTTCAGGGGTTCAAGATCTCTCTTAATGCTTGGTGTTTAGTCTGGATTAACCAAACACGTGGAAAGGCTTTTCAATATATTTATTAAAACAGCTCTAATGCACCTTTCTCCCTTCTGCCATAACATTGCTGTGGACCATGTCCTTGTTTAGCAGCCACTGTTGTGGCTGGCCTGTCACAGTCCTTTAATAAGTAGATGAAAAAATGTTGGTCAGCTGTCTGATTTAGTAATGCTATTAGTCAGTGGCTTGTTACTTACAAGGTTTTACTACATTAACAGCCATAGAGAAACAGGTTTCTTGTGATCAGTATAATTTTCTGTGTCTGTTTTGATTTTAATGCTGCTGATGGAGTTGATTTAAGCAGGAGGCTGGGACATTTCTTTTGACCTTGGCTGTTATTTCAGAAGTAAATGTTTGATGAGGTCAGTTTCCCTCTCATGTCTTACTATGCTGTGTTATGGTCTATAAATGTGATATTCCTGTAAACCTTTGAGGAAAAAGGACGAAAACCTCCTATTCTTAATGTAATTGCCATTACAATAATCAGTGTGATGATGTTATTTCCCTGCCCTTTTTATGGTTAATAAAGAAACAGCAAGGAAATTATCAGGAGCCTGTTCATAAGCAAATGCAGAAAGATCTCATATTATGTTTTCATATAAAAATTGAAGCTAGTTTTCCTTTTTTGACGATAGTGTGTTGAAATGACCAGAAATAATGTTTTGACTTCTTTAGTCAGTATTTTTCTAGATCAACGAAGAAGGCTAAGCCTAAGAAAGATTCTAACATTTCTGTCCTAAAACTAAATTGTTTTGTATATAAGCAGTTTAAAAAATAGTCACAGAAACACTTCATAGGCTCTCGAGCAGTAGTTTTATAAAAATATGGTGATATTTGACATGTGACAGAATTAAGTTGTCCCTAGGTCTTGAATGCTTGCAGGTCAGAGGCCTTACTTTCAACACTAAATTTTTTGTTTTATTTAAGATGCTAAAAGATACACATTTCCCCAACATACAAGAGAAAAACAAATTTGGACCAAGAAGGATGGTCGTCTCTCAAAAACAAATATGAGATTTGCAACAAAACCCCAAACCTCTTATTTATAATTAAAAGTTGTTCTAAAAATGCCTTCCCTGAGTAATTTAAGTCTCTGTTTCCAGTATTGTATTTTGGCAAAGGTCTTGGATGAGTTCCAGCGGGGGGGGCGGGCACATTTCCTGAGGAAATTGAGTAGAATGTAGAAGTTAAGATCTCACCCTGAAAGGCCCATCTCAGAACTGTGCAGATGCAGCCACCTCACCATATGTTAGTAAATGAAACATTAAAAAATGACATGACACAGAAAAACAGAAGGAAAATTATAAGGAGGCTGTTCAGATGAAAATGTAGGAACACTTCATATTGACTCTTCATGCAAAAATTAATGCTTGTTTTCCCCCTTTTGAAAGATAACATCCTGTTTGTTTTCAACTTCTAATACCATCTTGTAATAACTTAAGTTTTATGTGGTAGGCTAAATTATGCTGGATCTAAGTCTGCATCTTTTTACACTTTTATTAAAGGTATTCTGGATTTATATTGTAACAGAACAGCATGACAACTTGCAGTGTTCAGCTGGGCTTTAGGCAAGTAGCAGGTTCTTTAGCAACAATCCTGGAATTTAGTTGGAGGTTTTCATTGATGATTTGGGCCTACTTTGATTCTTTTTTGGTTTGGGAAATGAGGGAACCACAGCTAATTTTGTCTCTTCTTTCGTAGGAAAGCGGTGTTCTGTGTTTATTTAAAAAAAAAAACAAAACAAGACCAACACCAAAAACTTGACACAAATAGTGATATTGAGAGCTCAGTACTTGAAGCGAATGAGAGCTACATAGTCTTTCTCTACATTTTAGTTTAGCCATATATTTTCCAGGAGGCTGGGATTTTGTACTGAGAAGGATACCAGCTAACTCTTAACATGATGGAAGATATCAGGTTGTTGTCCAAAGGGGCTGTAGATTCTCCACCCTTGTTGATTCTAAAAATTTGCCTGGAGAAGTCCTTGAGAAACCTGAGCTAGTTGGACTTGCTTTGAGAAGGAGGTTGGTCTAAGTTTTTCTAGGTTTCTAAGTTCTTTCAAATATTATTTGAGTTCCTCTCCAGTAAACTGTAGAAAATTAGAAGCTTCTTACATTCAATCTCAAACTGAGACTCATCCTAAATTGCAATGAGTAATCAACCTTCCAATCTGTTGTGTCAAACATAGTAATTGAACAAACCAGTATATTGTACTATTCATCACTGTAATTAAAGCATCATTTTTCTCTTACTCTCATTAGTACTATGTGCAGAGGAGCAAATTATTAGAACTTAGTTCATCAGAACCCAGAGGCCACTGGGCAAGAGAGAGAGATGTGTTAAATGTTGAGAATTATGTAAAATTTCATCCTCTGTATGACTTTAGGCAAAATTTTGATAAATTATTTTTGTACTATCAAGTCGATGGCGTGACTTCTACCAGATGGGTCTTTTACATTCATTCAGTGCTTTAAACCTTATAAAGATTGTGAGATAAAGTGTGAGAGTAGTTTCAGATTAAGAAAAAGGCAGAACAGAAGTGAAGATTAGTCAGAAGTCACGTTATATCAGTTACCTGAGCAACAAAAGCTGCCATTCAAAAATGGCTATCAACATTTAACTGTGAAATGGGTTAACTAGAAGTATGTGTTGCAAAGTTTGAAAACTAGTCTGCTCTGAGAACGTGCTGAGCAGTGGCTCTGAGTGGCTTTGTCAGTGGGACTTGTCGCATGTTGTGGCACAGTGCCAGGCGAACTCATGCACTGGAGAAGACGTGCCTCTGTTTCCCCTTCCGCTCTCATCTCCATGAATAACTACCCCAGCCCTACATTTACTTTTATTTTGGAACCTCAGCCTCTTTTCTCTCTTTCCCTTTCTAACTTCTATCATATATACTTACAGCGTACCACCCAAACCTGAACTCTTCACCCCAAATTCTGTAGCAACCCAGCTTGTCTTGCCACTACTCCCGCATCTCCATGCGGAAGTGGTAGTTCTCCAGCACTCCTCAGGCTGTGTTCCTTCAGCAGATGTTCTGAGATGAACGGGCTTGGATACTTCCTGGTGATAACTGCCTCTAGAGGTGTTTTAGCTGAGCTGCCAAAGAAGTTAAACCACTGCTTTTAATGTCATTACTATGCGGGTATGAGTGAGTCAGGAAGAAGGAACTACTTTTTATTTATATATGGATATAATCAGTTTATAACAAAGCCCTGTTTCTCTTTTTCCCACTCCTGTATTCTTCAAGGATTGGTGGAGATTGTTGTTACAGAAGAAATTCAGATGGTATTTTATATAATTACTGCTTCTTCTTGGTTTAAATGCTCAGAGTATAAGAGCAAGGAGACAGGGCACGTATGGAACAAAATATAAATTTTTGTAAGGTATTTTTGTTTCTGGTTTATCTGGACAAGATTTGATAGTGTGATCTAGGAAAATCCTTAATTATCTACAAAAACAAAATACTCTGGGAAATTTGAGGATGGTGCTATTTATTTGTCTAAATGTGTATAACTATCTCGTTATCAGTTCCTACATTAATTTCTCATTTTAGTTTAACCTATCCAACTACAAACACTTTATTTTTGAAACATGGAGTACTTGGCATAAAGGCACTGAATTGCCTTTGTGTTTTCTACCATTCTACCATTAGGCACTCGATTCTTCTGGTAAATAAGATACAGGCAACTTCTGGAGTAATTGTTAAGTATAATAAAAAAAAAGTCAAAGTAGGTAGTGTGAAACTATAAAATACAAAATACAAATAAAATACAAAATAAATATAATGTGATGAGCACCATTTACTGGTTCTTGATCCCAGTGTATGTCGTGCAGGTATTTTGTTTCACTATGACCTGGCATGGCGCAAGGTCTCACTTGGTTATGTGATTCAGAAGGAATTTGGGAATCTCTGTTAAGTATTTAATTAGGATAGAGTTAATAGATCAAATCGTTAAATTCCCTAACAAGCATAATGAGGAAGCCTTAGGTAGCAGAACCTAGAAAGGCTATAAAAATGCTTAACTCGGCAAGTATCTGTACTTAACAAATACTATTTTTTAGCAATGAATTGCATTTCTCATGTCTGATGTCTATAGTCAGTCAAATAATGATGTGTTATATATATTCATATAATCGATTACTAAATTTTAGAAGTTAACCAAATACAGGAGGTTATCGTAAATATTGAAAGTCAGAATCATTCCCTCGACCTTGCAGAACCTGCTACGATATGTTTAGTGTGACTCAGTAATGCCCGTTCTTGCTGAACAAGCATCTTATCAGAGTTAAGTGCTTTTTCTTGATGAAAATGCAGTGAGGAGGTAATTTGACATGAGTGTTCCATTGCAGGACAAGAATAACTGGACAACTGGGGTTATTTTAGAAGTGTGCTAGGCAAAAGTACTGTGTGAGGCTAGAAAAGAATTAGGTCCAAAAATCATTAAACAGGGCAGAACTGACTACTTCAGACAGCTCCATTTTGTTGATTGAAATCTTCTAAAACTACTG
Organism: Dromas ardeola; assembly: GCA_013398915.1. Taxonomy (NCBI): domain Eukaryota; kingdom Metazoa; phylum Chordata; class Aves; order Charadriiformes; family Dromadidae; genus Dromas; species Dromas ardeola. The sequence goes on from VYZM01008060.1 coordinate 108,474, forward strand.
TTTCCCTTGTAGTGTCAGAATTGTCTTCATTTTACTTTATGAATGTTGTTGAAATGAAGCAATAGCTTTTGAAGTTTGTAGTAGAGTTGTCACCTATTGGCTCTACTCATGAATTCCTCCTCACCTTCTGTAGTATTCTGTGGTAATAATCATAAAAGGAAACGTAACATTAATTTAAGAACTGGTATATACTGGCAGAACATTAATGGGAATTTCAGTTTTAGTTGAAGAAATGTTACTTACAGTTAGCATTACCAGATCAATTATTTTTAGGAATACACCAAACATTCAACATATTTGTAATCTTAGTGTTTACTTGTATGTAATATCTTCAGAGTAAGTTTCATCAAGCCTATGGAATTTACTCTATACCTTACCGTTAACTGAAGTAACTGGGTCAACTTACTGGTTTTTCCTGTATTGTGAGAAGTAGCTGGAGCCGACACCTCTGTTTTCAGCAGGTAGAGACAGTTGGTTACGTGGATAGCTATTCATACAAAGGTGATATAAATATTCTCCCGGCTAATTGTAGAGAGCTGATCTCTTCTGTTCTTTGCTCAAGTGCCTGACCCAGTGTAGGCAAAATCTTTAGGGAATTTATCTAGAAATGTGTGTGTGTTGTGCAAGTGAGAACTACAGGTGTGAAAACTATTTTTTTTTTTTAAATACGACCAAATTCCTTCACAAAATTCTTGCCAAAAAAATTCTTGAGGCACAACCAATTTCCATAAGAACAAAAATACGTATTCCTGTTTACAAAAGCCATATCCCGTCAAAGCTCAAATCTATTCTCCGAAGCATAATGAGACTAGGGGACTTTTTCTTTCAATAAAAGACTGAAGGAAAGAGTAATTTATTTATTTTAGCATGAGGATAACAATTACATCCCCTGTTTTCTTTCTTTCCTTCTGTCTCTTTCTTCAAGCATTATAGTGGGAAGTGGTTTTGTCAATGATTTTTTTTTTTAAAGGGGCAGGCCAAAAGAGAACTCCTGACTTGAATATCTTTTAATGGAATATGAGAAATATTCTTAGTAGTTAAGTAATAATATAAGAGCTCTCTATAATACGTGGTATTTATCCATAACTCTCTGTGTGCACAGGATTATATGCACCTTTTGCTTAGTATACTTTTTATTAAAGTTGTTTGTCTCTTGGAGGTAGAGCAAGCTCTGTAATCAAAGATTAGGCAGACAGAGAAGGCATTAGCAGTCATGCTCAGAATAATTTTTCTTCTACAGTTCAGTAAGCTTCTTACTGAACTATTCAGCAGTAGAAAAGAAAGCTGTGGAACCTACATTACAGGGCAGAAACTAACTAGTAATTACATGAGATTGTAAAGATTATGGGGTTAAAACTCTTGTGTTCAGTGCAGGGTGTATCTGGGAAAGACAAAACCATGTTTGTGTCTTAGAAAATAAAATACCTCTGACAACCCATCATTTTGTATTTTTTTTTTAATATTTTGTAACGTGCCATGTAAGACTTTAATACTCTGCACCATTGTAGTGAAATGATCAAAGAATGAAAAGATTTCTTTGAATTGGCTTAAACCAAATCTCTGCTTAACAAAGTTTAGTGATAAAACAGGGTATTACTTTCTGTGTTGTTCACTGCTGTGGTGTTGATCTTGATTTTTTTTTAAGATATTCCTCTAATTGTTTTGTATTCTACTCTGTGTAATTTAAAATCTTACTGATTTTTTTTATTATTTCTCAAAAAAAATTTTTTTTTTTTCCAAAATCCTGTGTCCTTATCCAAATATGCCTTTCCTGCAGTTCTGGATGTGGGAGGTATGTGACAGCATGAAATGCTGCCTGGGTTGGTTTTTTTTAATGCTGCGTGTCAGAAGGCTGACATCTTGGAGGAAATAGCAGCATTTAGAATACCATCTTGGTACCACTCATCAGCAGCTCCTGGGGGAGTTCCTTCGGGCATTGTATTAGAGGCTTGTCCAGAGGAAGAAGACGTTGCTGAGCAGCTGATCCTCGTTCCTGCCCAGCTCAGAATGGTACCTGTATTCCCCCCCGCCCCAGATATGAAAGGTTGCTTCCTTGTGTCATAATTGCAGATCCGACTAGTAAAAGTGACCTCTTCCACTTGCTTTTTTTAGCTGTACCTAACATGTGCTGTTCAGTGAGAGATGTACAAAAAATGGAACTTTATTTACTATCAGGAGACCTCTTTAAAAATTGTTCTTTTAGAGAACTTCAGCAGCTATGCTGATAAGCCCTGTATTTGGAACAGTAGGATACTATTTTTGTAGTGCAGTTTTTAATTTAGTCTTTCTTGTTGAGCATAGTGAATTAAAAGATGTAAAAGAATGCAGGTTGTCTGAGTCTTTGCAGAGTAAGTGGAAGAAAACCAGTAGAGCTGTGTCTGGAATTAAAGAGTTTTCTCTTTCTGTACGTCCTTTTTTAAAAACAAACAAACAACTATTTTAGGTATAAGTTATCTTATGTGCTTATCCATAGAAGGTCATAGTTTTAAATATTTGTATTAGTAAATAAATTATTTATAAAATAAAGTTCTATTTTGCTAACGGGGAAAATAGCAATTTTGTAGTTAGTTTCTTAGGATAATAGATGCAAGCTGACTCAAATTCTTCTTTTTATTATTTACCATTTAAAAAAAAAAATATCTCCTTTTGAGCATCCTTCCTGGATTATGAAGAAAATATTTGGAGTCACTTTTGACACTCCAAAGATGCTTGTATTTAATAGCTTATATAAAAAAAAAAAAAAGACTTGTAACATGGATCCAGTCAGTGTGAGTAAAAGTTTACTACCCCGAGTTTTGATAGTACAGCATATTATCTAAGGCCATCCCTTTCCTTGTTCCCTCTGTTTGCTTAAATAGTTTGCAGTTCATTAATAATTTGCTAGAAACATTGAAAATGTGAGTCAGCGAGCTCGTTGTAAATAATTTCATTTTCTTAATGTATTTATAATGTAGTTTTAGCAACACTTCAGTGGCTTTCTCTTTCCATTGGCAGTCCACTTTATAGGCCCGATCAAGTTCTAGAGAGAAACTGGTGATTCAGCATGGGAGGCGAAGGCGACTGAATTCCCTCTGGAAGGGAATTACTCTGCCAGTGATTGCTTTTCTTGCAGGCCGGTCTCAGAGCACAGGCACAGTAGCCAGTGAACTAGACATGGATCAACGGTCGGGGAAGAAGATTCTACTTTGAAACCTGCTTGGAGCTTCCTTGGTTGTCAGACCTCAGCTGGAAGGCTGTGTCCACCCTGCAGGCGGGGGATGAAAACAATCTTCTCGTGCAGTGGGCAGCCCCAGTGGTTCTGGATCACCACACCTCTAGCAGTGGCATTCCATATGAGGCCACTCTTACGTCTGGCTGGGAAACACACTTTGTGCACTACCTCCTCTTGAAAAGCAAACCCAGCATTTTCTTGCTATTTTACTATCTCCTTTTTTTTTTTTCTTTTTCTGGAAAGGTTCTGGAAATGGCACAAAGTTTTAACCCAGGTGCCATTCAGACTAGGCAGCAAAGATATAGCAAGGAAAGACCATCAGAGCCGTGACGTCTGGATGTCAGAGACGATCCAAGTCTTTCTTCCCTTCTTTCTTCCTGATTTACACTTACTAAACTGCCCTTCTGCAATCTGAGCTGGAAACTCCTGCAGAGCTCCAGGGGTTCATATGTGTGACCAGGGCTCTGCGATCCGTCACAAGGGTTTGGGAGTTTACTAGTAGTTAATGTGATACTCTATCTCAGTTCCTTCTTTCCACTGCATTGCTGGGCCAACAAAGGGGTGACTCTTGTGTATCTAGGCATAGAAATGCCGTATTTCACCCTGGAGCGCAGGTTCCTCAGGAGACGGGTTATGGGCAGTACTCTCTGTCTTTTCCTTCTTAATTACTGCATAGTAAGAATTCAGCTCCCCAGCGCTCTCCTTCATTTGCAGCTAAGAGTTTGTATCAGTAGTTGTCCACTAAAGGTCTGTAAATAAATTGCTAAGGCAGATGAATATGGTGAAAAGAGTTTATTCTGAGTGAGTCAGTCAATGTTGGCGGGGGTGACGAGGCGCAGGTTCCCAGCCTAGCTGCACTACTTGCGCTAGGAGCATGGATGGAGTGTCGGGCAGACAGGGGGCTCTCAGTTCTCGCCCAGGGTCTGAGAGAATAAGCTCGTCCCAGGAAGGTTGGCTGTCAGGAACACTTTTGTGACTGCCTTTAGTAGATAAAGTAAGTACAGTTTGCCTTTCTTTGTCAAAGCAATCTACTTAACTACGTTTTTAAAAAAAGGTATGTGCTGCTGCCTGCTTCTGAGGCCAGCATCATCACTTTTGTCAGCGATACAAACACTAAGGGCAGCACAAAGTCTGCATCTGTTCATCTTTTTCCTGCTGGGAATTCTGGGATAAATGATGTGCACATACTACCTTAACGATAATGATTAGATAGCATATTGCTGTGTGTGTCACGTTGCTCATTGCTGTTGCCATGGCTGTTATAGCTACCTTGTGAGATGTTTATATGAATATTTTTTTATAGAACTGAAGTGATGGTGTTAACAAGTGTTTGGGATCTTTTTTTGCATCATGAGCTGTGTTTAAAGGCAATGTTTTTTAAAAAAAATACAGTATTGGGAAATTGTTCTGGTTCATGGGAAATGTTGCTTAATACTTAGAAAGCTGTTGCTGTTCTTATCATGAAGCAGAAACAAATCTGTTTAGCTGTAGGCACTGCCTCTACAAACTGCCATCATTTTCTTATTCAGTCACAAGAATCTATTGTAAATGTTGGTTGTTATCCTCTTGTAGTTTGGGGGGGGGGGGGTGGTGATGATTTGTTTGCTTTTAATTATTAGAAACTGTAAAATAGCCATTTCAATACATAACAACACCAGGAGAAACATATTTCCTCTTTTAACAGAAGCTATACTTTATTTATCAGTAAGCTTATTTTAAACCTGGTTGTGCCTGTATATCTGTTGGATTTTTTTATTTAAGGTTAGTATAGTTGTGTCTTCTTCCTGGTTTATGACTTCAAAAATAGATAAACTTCCACTTATTAATGCAGCATTTTCATGATGATGAAGGTTGTTTACCAGGCAGGCTCAGCTTTTATTTCCAGTACAAATAACATTGATCAGGCAGGGGTTTTTGTTTTCGCTAGAGTGACGAATTTAAAAGATCTCTTTAGCTCTGTTAAAAGTGATGTAATGTTTGAATCATTGAAATTTTTTTTTTCTTTCCATTTCCAGTTCTTTGTTTTTGGTGTTAATTTTTTTACACAAGTTATTTTAATTTGCAATAAGGATTTTTATAATTAGTGTCCCTGTGCTTTGTATTGCGTTCTCAAATCTGTTATGTGTGTTTGTCTTCATTTGTCTTTCATTCAAAAACTGACAACCAGACAGAAAACTTGTGGCATTCACAATTTTGGTCTTAGCATGTATGTGGCTATGTTCAGAAATGATACGTAAGAACGTGATCTATTTATTTATTTGTTTGTTTGCAATCTAATTAGGTATTGCTGCTTCTCTTTGTAGAGTGCTCACTTGGCCATGATCGATACTCTTATGATGGCATATACTGTAGAGATGGTCAGCGTTGAGAAAGTGATTGCATGCACTCAGAAGTATTCATCCTTCTTCCAAGCTACAGATCTACCTTACGACATTGAGGATGCTATTATGTACTGGATAAACAAGGTATGAGTACTGGAAAAGCAAGCTGGGATTGCCTTTGTATTCTATGTGATTTGATTAGAGATGAGCGGGTAGGATATGTATGTATGTAGGTATATCAAGACTGTATCTGATGCAGACTGTTCCTTAATCTGCTGTGTTTAGGTAATAAAAAACAAAGTTTGCAGAAATAAGTTAAACATGTCATGTGAACCAAATAAATGGGGAGTCTAACTAAAATACTATAATATACATTACATATGACATCTTGGCAGTCACTATCATGTTGAGATGCCATGATGGGTGCTCGAGGGTCTCTTTTTGGCTTTTTAAGAGTTGTCGTCTTAACGTGTGATTTATCAAGATTTAAAACCAAGGTATTCTATATTTGACCACGTCTTCCTTGAAGTGATCTGCCTTCACTGCATAATCAAATCAACTAACAAGGATACACTGGTAATCAAATGTGGTAGAGTGTAGTAAGGAGCAAGTTAGTTTGTACAATGTAAAGCTAATAACTAGTGACCCCAGACTGCATCTGAAACTGACAGTTGCTGATTATGCTTCAGGGCTACAGTCTGAAATATTTGTTTAATCTTTTCAGTTAGCTCAGTGGTAGGGATTTATAGACCTTTTGAAAACTTGTAATTTCTATGACTTGTTTCTTGGAACAGACAACTGAATAAACTATTTTGTCTCTAGGTAAATGAACATTTGAAAGACATCATGGAACAGGAACAAAAACTAAAAGACCATCACGGTGGAGAATCTGCAGGAGGTCAAAAGGTAGGTGTAGGAGTTAAAATATTTTAAACGAGAATAAGCATTTATCTGTATACAAAAAAATCTTGCATACAGTATGTATAGGTGAATATTCATTTGCAGACTTTTAACTGCTTGTTAAGGAAAGCAAACTTTTAGTATTCAGTCATTTTGTTGTTAGTTTTATCATTTCCATGAAAATATCCATTTAAATTTAACACTAATAGAGTTGCACTTTTTATTCCTCCTTGTCCTTTTTGACAAATAAATCTTTGGTAGCAGGGAAACTGTATTTTACATTAGTCCTAAGAAATTTATTAAGATTAACAAATACTTTTGAATGAATTAAAACTGTAGTCAGATCTGATATGAAAAAGACCACCACATTTTTATTTGTGCTTTTTAATATTTTTTCCTCGTGAATTGCATGTATCTCAAAAGAGAAATCTGTATGTGGCATCATGGGAAGCATTGCTCTGGCCATAATCCAGAATACTGGTTGATTACAGGTTTTATTGTATATACGATAAAAACAGATTATGTTTGTTCCCTTTCCTAACAGGATTTTTTTCTTTTGTTTGCGGAGCACAGTTAATTAAATAGTATTATGCCCATCAAAATACGCAAGGGTGGCATACAGTTCCAGAGGATGTAAAATTGCTTGCTTCAGAATGAGATCATTTATCCTATTGTGATATAGTTATTACTGGGGAGTCTGTAATCAGTTTGAACACCCTTTGGTATTATCCCTGCACTTGAATGCAGAGCAGATTTCCTAGCTACTTCAAGGCTGTAATCCTGCTTCCTGTCCTGGTCTGTTTTCACGTAAGCAGCTATCTCCTTTACAGTGCTACTGTGAAGGAGTTGGGGGTTACCTGGCTAGATTAAAAGTTCCGCTTCAAAAAGGATGAATGCAGTGAATGTCCTTGCGCTTGTGGGTTTTGTTTTTGAATATAAGGAATGATAAAGGCTAATTAGTATGTGACTCAGCAAAAGAAAATGGTATTTTTTTTACAATAGTAGTGTGACTCTGATGCACATATCCTGATATGGAAAATTTAACCTGTGTTCACTAGTGATAACGGCATAGAAATCTAGAGAATAAGATGTCCTTGACAAGTTCATTTCTCAGATTTAGATAAAATAAATGGGGAACAAGGAGATAACCTATGATATTCTGTCCTCTAGTGATTTTTTTCTTTTTCCTGAAAATAATAGTAGGAAGTTTTGTGTGTGTTTTTAGGTCATGTTGAAAGACAAGAACAATTTGTAAAATCCAAAGTGTATGAGAGCCTTAATATGGTAAACAAAGATATATCGAAGAGAACATTATTATCAGAGCAATGCCATAAAACTATCTGTGATTGTAAAAATTCACTAATGTTTATTTTCACTTATATTACAGTTTGCATTTTATATTAGGAATAGCAAGATAAAATTTTTAGTTTATAATTTACCTTTAATGTCAGCATTCTTCAATCAACTGGTGAAAGACTCGTACAGTCTGTAACTCTGATCCCATAAACGGGCCCAGTGGAATAAAACATTTGCATAAAAATGGTGTATGCATTTGTTGTGTTTTTCACACGAATTGTGAATCTATAACACAATCAGAGCCCTGTTCTGTTGGCCAGTGTACAAATGCATTTGCAAAATAGCAAAATCATGCTAAAGTTGCCATACCATGGAAAAAATTGTAATTAAGCTTTCTCTTCTATGCACTGAATTTTACACACTGTTGTTCCAGGTACGTGTTTTGTTATTTGCCTCACTGTGGGATTCAGCTACATAAATTACATTGTCAAGTAAGGTATTCCATGCTGGGGGGGTTGTACTGGCATAGCGTTATTAGCTAAAATCTCAGCATGGGCAAAACCTCAGGCTCTAGTTGACCCCTAGATGTCTCTTCTGACAGTAAACTTATTGTGCATTATGGTGGGTTTTCTGGAGGAAAAAAAAAAGGCTATTAGAAAGTTGGCTGTCCTTCACATTTAAGTACATGAGAAAAATAAGGATAAAATTACTTGCGTAATGAGGCAAAATATCATTTGTATATTAAAGTTTCAGTGAATACAATGATAAAATGGATAAAATTGCTTCTAGAAAATGTCTAGAATATGAAATATTCAGTCAACTCTATTTTGAAGTATTTAAGGAATTTGAATTACTGAACTTTTATTTTGCATGCAGGAAGACAGCAACAAATTTTCAACTCATAAAGATTATTTAACTCCAGGTTTTCTTTGAGGAAAAAAAGTCTAGTTCAACTGATGGCTTATTTACTATTCTGAAGTCTCAGCCATTCTTTTTGTCATATGCCTCGCAGTATTTCCCAAGTTTTCACTTATTTTTGCTAAAGCTAATGGTGATTGCACACATGCAAGCATCTGAGATTTAGAAACACATTAAATGTCATAACTAAAACCTGTATTTCTTAACTGTGGATCATACTGAACACTACCTTTCCGAAGAAAACTATAATGTGGATCCATTGGATAGATCAATTGCATCAAATCAAGTTGGTCAAAATTTCTAACAGGAGTTTCTGTTAAATCATGATGGTAGCTCCTGTCAGGCATCTCCTAGTATTTATTCCCAGATATCCAGGTGTTTTACCCTGACTATCTGTCTCCATATTATATCAGTCCGTGTATTTCTCTTTTTAGGACACGTCACTGATTCTGTGCTATGTTACTTTATGGCATTGACTCTACCTTGTATATCTCAGCTGCGAAATAACTGTAGCTAAATTCCTATACCAGGTTTGCGTGTTGCTGAAATATGAATATAATTTTTTTATCTGAATACTAATTAGAGTGATTTTTTCTTTTTTTTGGTGTCATTTCATACTATGTCTGGGTTTAGTTATTAGTATCAGTAGATTTTCTTAAATTAAAAAAGGTGGGGGGGACTGAATGCTGCCTTTGTCTTAACTAAAGCAATATTATTACATGGTTTTTCACTTTTATGTAAAAATTAAATTACACTTCTATATATTTATTAAGAATAGCATTTTCTATGCTCATATTACAGTTGTAGCGTAATTCACAGTATCTGAATTCAATTGTTTTATTTTCTGTGATATTTTTAAACTCCAAACTGCTGCTTCTATTTGTATTTTAAAACTTAGCATGAAGGGGAACTGGAATGTATCATTGTGCCTCTTTTCTGTCTTCCACCATCCTTTTCAGACTGGGGCTCTGTTTTGTAATATTGGTTCTCCATGTTACCAACACAGTTACCAGTCCAAAAGGGAATGATTCCATTCTAAAACTTAAGAAACTTTGCGGTCTCCCTCCTGCTTTAGCCATACACCTTCAGATATTTAAGTTTCAGAGTTTCTAAGGTGTGATCAGGTTTTGAACCCGAACTAAATTTAAATTAAGAATGCCTCTTCTGCTGATTGAGAGAGTTGGCCAAACAAACATGGGAAGAATAGATTGTTCCAGTCGTTAGGGAAAGCTTTTCCTTAGTTTTAATTTTTGGCCCAGAAGCAGCAAAGTTATTTACCTAACAGGTTAAACAAAGTTAATGAGTAGACTTTTTAATTATTTTATCATTTCCTCCTGTGATAAATTCATAAATTTGTCAGTTGTGAAAAATAATTTCAACATAATCCTCAAGCCTGCCAAATCAGTGCCTTATTATTTTGTTACAAATCTGCAGTGAACCTTTTTGGAATAAATAGTAAATCTCTACATTTCTAAAAACTGTAAGCGTCATATACACAGATTAATAAATAATATAACTGATAAGATATACCTATTTTCTGTTTCTGGATAAAAACAGATTATGAGATTGCTTTTGTTTTCCTTCACTTTCTTCTGCTGCTAGCTTCCTGTAGAAGATAAGAGAGGAAGGAGTTTGTATGATTTTTAGTTCCAGGTAGTCCTCTGTGGATCTTGATCAGCCGGTGATTTGTGGTAACCTCGTCTTTTTCTGGTAGAGTCTCTGCATCTTCTTTCAGAATTAGGATTTCAAGTTTTGTAGTGAATAGCTTTGGTTTTCAGGCTTCCATTGAATAATACGTAGTGAATGTACGGTTGCACTGGTTAAACTACTGATTTTCAATTTAGTCAAAGCTTTCTCAAAAACCTGTTATTTTTCCTCTGCTTTTGTGATTTAGACTGAATCAGTCTTAACAGATTTAAGCCAAATCGATGCAAATCCTATGAGAGAAACAAATGTGAGAGTACTCATCCAAAGACCTGAATTCTTTAAATGTTTGTTGTTGTTTTTTTTAAATTAGTTTAAACAGTGCAACTTCTTGTGTGAAGGTAAAACACTAACGCCATAGTTTCACTTTCAATTTAATGTGTCATAAATCCCCACTGCTAGCAAAAGCTAACCTGTCAAGAAGAAAAGTTTGCAGCAGGATCAGCTTCTTGATCCAATTAATGCAATTAATGCACAGCTGCATGAACACAAATGATGGTGCAAGGAAGACAGTAGAAACTAGTATTTAATGAAGGGCTTGGCTATCATTTTTTGGCATCGTAGGATGAATTTATATCGAGTTAAATTTATCGCAGTCATGTTTAAAACTTTTTTTTAGGGGGGATTAAATCTTTACAATATTCTTGTGAAACTGTAAGGCTTCAGCCTGAGGGATTGTTTTGTTCTTTGGTGGTTTTTGTTTTGTTATTATTTGGTTTTGTGTTTTTTAAATACTGGGCGAAGTCAGTTAGGATTCTCTGCTCAGTTTGTTTTATAGTGACTGATATTTTTTAATAAGTTACAGGGGAAAAAGTTTATTCCTGTTGATATAAAGCACCAATGCAACACACCTTGAATTCCCATTATGTTGTCCAAGAGATTTCAGCTTTTCTTTGTCTCTTTTCTTTAAGTGCCCTTACAAAGTGTATATATATAAATCTCGTAGTCTGTTTGAATTCAAACTTGATCATTTTCAGTCTCTTAAAGCATATTCGGAGTAATCTCAACCACAGTTTCAGCCAAGTGGACAAATGAAAATATGTATTGGATTGCTAGTTCTGAGTTCGGTTTGTTCTGTAACAGAAAGCTAGTCTTTGGAATTGAAACAAATGTGTGCTTTTTTCCAAAGAGTAATTCTTTAGCCTATCATTAAATAGTTATTGATGGACCTTTTGAGTCCAAGGCTGAAATACGCTTCACCTTGATAAATCAGAGATGTTCCTATCAGTGTTAAGCAGAATGCTACGCAGCCCAGGTCTGATCTCAGTCTGTTTACCTAAAACCTTGGTCTGTGATATGGTTTAGAATTCCCAGTTGCAGTTGAAAATTAAGATAATTTGGTTTTGAATTCACGTACTTTTCCAAACGTTGACTGTATTTCAATGAGGTGAAGAGAAACTGAACCCTTTGGAAAGTGCTTTAGTTGGGTGTGACTGAAATGTCTAGAGCCACACATGAACGTGCCTCTTGTAGTTCACGTCTTATAAGTGGCTTTGGGATTCTCCACTGTAACAGTTCAGTTAAATGGAGAAGGATGTTGAGAATAGTCATGTTACTAATGCACACCCTTTTGTGTACAATAGCTTTTTTACATAAAGGCTTTGTTTCATTACTACAGTTATTTTAAGTGTTTTATAGCACTGCAGTGTTTTAATAACAATGTAAAATAATACGCTTCCATAGCAGTTTTTTCCACAGTAGTTTTAAAACTACTTCACCGTTTCCAGAGAATATTTCTCTTCATTAAAAAAAAAAAAAAAAAAAATTTTTTTTCCTGCCCTTTGGTAAGTGGTTTGAAATTATTATTTTTTGAATTTCTACAATGAAATCAATAGTAGTGAAGTCTTCTGTGTGTATTTATAACACTGCTACATTATTTTATTTTTTTTTAATAGTAGAAGTATTATGCCAGACTAGTGTACAGAGTTACAGAAAAATTCACTGACTTCAGTGTGCTTAGGATTAAGCTTTTAGGTCAAATTTTATATTTGTAAAACTTTTTCTTTATTATTTGTTGTCGTATTTTTTTATCACGTATGAGTTTTTAGAATTGTATCAGCTCTAATAATTTCTCTGCCAGTAGCCAAAACTCCATCTACATTTTGGGTCATTGCACATCATGCAGCTGATGCTAATGTGATTTGTCATTGCAAAAATATAACTGCCTGCACCTCTTGTTGTTCTGAAAACTGTCATTTGATTGTTTAAAAATATTGTTAAATGTTATAAACATAACTGTTTGGCTTGAACTAATGCAAACTTCACTGCAATTGGTTGTACTGTACTACAGTGTGTTTATACCTTTTTTTCATTGCATTAGCTTCCCTGCTTCCCCATGTGTGCTGCTGGAGTTCATTTTGATACTTGTGATATCACGACTTCAAGTCTCAAATGAATTCTTCAGTCAGATTGCAGATGTAGGGTACGATTAGATGTGTGAAAGCATTAAATAAAACTGCATTGATCTGACAATCTTACCTGTTCATGTGGGAAAATTATAATGTCGATCTACAAAGACGGCAGACATATTTCTCCAGTGTTATTTCTGCTAATTAGCTCAATACGCAGAGGTTACAGTGCACTAATGCTTACCCTTAAATTACAATTCACTGTTATACAAAACTGAGAATGTTAAAGTAATTTATGAAATCTGATAAATTGTTCCTTTTTTTCTTTGCTTTTTGCTTTTATTCTTTTTTCCTACTGCTTCCTCTGAAGTCTCCTACCAAATGGTTTTGGAAACTGGTTCCTGTAAGTTTGCGCAACTGCTTCACTTTGATCAACTAGCTTATTTTGGGAATGGCTTTGTCCATGTCATGCTGGTGTAATCATTCATTTCATTTATCTCTACAAGATAATTTTATAAGAGATTGCTTTGCAAAGGTGTGCACAGTACAGAACCTTGTTTTGCAAGGTAATCTGTGCAAAATAAGTGTAAGATACGATGCTGGAGAAGTGATTACTTTTCAAGAAGTCAGGTTCTCTATGGGTTTGAATAAGGCAGTGCTACCTGTTATTAACTAATGTCAAATGATCAGGTTTTTTGCAAACTATTTTTCCATAAGCTTCCAGTAAACCTATGTTATTTGATGTTGACTCTTTTTAAAAGAGACTTGCAGAAATAGTTTTTGATTGTTGATGCTATATGGAATCTGAAATTCTCTGATTTAACAATATGCAATCATTTGTCTAGAATTCCCTAATTTTTCAGCTGATTTAAGACTGCTGTTAATCTTTCCCCACACAAAGTAACCCAAAGCAGTCTACCTTTAGTGAGACTATAATTTCACTAAAAGCAATAAAAAGTAACTGTTCAGGTCTGCAATAAAGTTTGTTTTATCTGTCCTGTGTCACCTTGGGATTATCATTACTTTCCTCTATCATATAGTAATTCACTCCTGAAATGCATTCAGATTATTTATTCTACAGGTTTGGCTGGGAACAAAATAGTCAGCTGCTTAGGTATATGCAGAACTGCATACTTCTGGTCTGAATTCCAAAGAACTAATTGTGGTCTGTCTTTGATTTAAGGATTACTAAATAACTGATCTAGCAGTCCCTCAGATATTTGTTGTCATAACCGGTAAAAGGTGGTTCATACGTTGCAAAGAGAATTAAAAATAACAAGGCAGTTGCATGTAAGCAACAACAAAAATTATTTGGTGTCTGGAAAACCAGTTGAAAAGTACTGTCTTCAGCAGACTAATCAGTATTTAAATTCATAACAGTTTATGCTAGATGGGCAATTTTTCTATAATGCTATTTATTACAGTTGTGACACATACAAATAGACTGCTCTTCACAGTATAGTCCTTTAATTTTGTTTTGGAATTAAGATAGCATAATTAGATAGAGGGAATAATGCAAAAAAAAAAAAAAGGACTGTCTGTGATCAGAAATTTAAGCACACTTTAATTTTTTTGTCTTATTTCTACAAAATAAGGTGGCTACTTCAAAGCAGATTCAGAAGATGATTTTGTTCTGTCTTTGCCTAAGGTGTTAGTTTACTAATGATTCTCTTCCGTTGCATAGAAATTATATTCAAATATAAAATATTCAATCTGTTGTAAGACTAACTCCAATTTGTCTGCCAGTTGTCCATAAACAACTTGAACTAGTGCTATTTATGTTACTTTGAGCCTGTTAGTTTAGTAGAGATACAGCTGAAACCCAAGTGCTACTGATAACACAGAAGGAAGGCAGTGGCTCAACCTGCTCTAACAGTTCAACCAGTCTTGGCATCTCCTTCCTTACATAGAGCAAGTGTTTCACAGTGAGATAGATATTCCTGAGTATACAGGCAGCTGAAAACTTACTCTGAGAAGTCAATTCATAACATGTTATCTACTGTATGGTAAATGCGTAAGAGCATTCATTATTAATGATTAACTCAGAATACAGATGAGCACTTACGACAGAGTAGCTGGTGTGCTGTTGGTTCGTCTTTAGCTGACTGTGTTTATATGTGAGTGCCTTGACTATACCTAGACTTGTTTAAGTGGAATAAGCTCAAAGATGCTAAATCAGGCTGGCTTAGGATCTCAGAAACAAGATGCCTGTATTAGCATTTATGTTTAAATTAACACTAGAGCTTTATAATAAATGTAGGGGGTCATCTTTGGCATTATTGCATCCATATTTATTAGCAAACATTGCAACTGATGAGAAGAGTTTCTTCAAATGGAAGTTTATTAAAAATGCAGTGCAATTACCAGTGTCTTTTATTTTTCGGTATCATTTCTTTTATCTTTTCAACTAAATTGAAACACGATGCCTGTTGTACCCTAATGAACCTAGCTTATCAGGTTATAGAAGTTTATTTTTCCTGAAGTAACGTGCCTGGTATGCTCTCTACAACGAATTAAGTCCTCTTTAATGATATGACACAGTTTCCAGCATCTGTGGGCACTGTTCATAAAGCCAGTGAAGGCATCGTTAAAGTCACAGTACACTTTTTCACAGGATTTACTGTGCAAGACCACTCTGTTATCAATTTCAAATATTTTTGATGACTTCATTAAAAATATGGTATTTAAAAGAACATATGCTACACAGGGCTTGTTGGACCATGATGTCAGAGTCCACCTGTAACCTGTATCCTTTATAATTATTTCATAATTAAATTGCAATATTTTTTAGACTCAATTTAACTCATTTTGAGGGTGAAGTACATGGACATATTAACCTGGTATTTGAAACTCACAGATTTTCATCAGAATGGGTCGTTGGATTGCCATAGAGTGAAAAACATGAACTTTCACTGCAAGCATAATTGGCCTATTTCATTAAAAATAGTAGGAAGCATTACTAACATGGGGAAAGAACATTAATAATGCATGAAACACTAACATGATTTTGCTTGGTGTTAGCGAATATTTCCCATAGCATGCAAAAATGGCATTTTCATTTTTATACAGCATACTTGACACACAAATACCAGTACATTTCAAGTATGAAATAAAGACTAACTCTTAAGGGTTTTGTAAATATTAATTGGTTAAAGTATAAGTTCTCTGGGCCAAATACAAGGCCTTCATTTTTCTAGAAGTGCTGTGTCTGCTGTTGCCTGATTAGACTTATACTTCTTGGGACAGTTAGAGGACACTGACATTCACTGAAGATAATCCTATGTGATCCTTGACAGAAATCCAGTGACAGTAAGTATAGCTGTCAGGGTTAGGCTGTGCTTCCACAGACTTTTTTGCCAGCAAAGCTAGCTTAAACAATTCCCACCCCACCCAGAAAACCTCCAGCCCTGCCCACTCATTCACTCCTGAAACAAAGGCGGAGAGAGATGTTGTAGCTGGATCAATGGTCTTGCCACCCAGCCCCATCAGCAATTGCTCCAGCACAGCCAAAAGGTGGAGAGTAGGAAATAGGAACGCTCAGCTTTGCTGGGAAGAGTAACAGCCACAAAGACTTCTGAGTCCCGCCAGGGAGACTTCCAGTTTAGTGTGTATAGATGAATTAAAATAGCATAAAAATTAAAATTAGCTCAGAAACACTCTTGGCATTGTAAGTAGTTCTGTAGCATGAATAGAAAAGTAATCCTTGGATACTGTTTTATAAATAAGTCTTAGTAAATAATATTAACAAATTAAAATCTTTATCACTTCCTTCCACCTCCATTTGTTTTCCCAGGAAGAAGTGAAAAGAAACTAAGAATGATGAATACCATTTTTTTTAAGTAACCCTCCTCTCCTTCCACAAAAAGAAAAAACAAACCAAACCCATGAGAAATATATTTGCTGCAGATAAATGCTCTTGGTATTCTGAACTAATGAACTCTTTATACTTTGAATTGTTTTTCAAACTGTTTCCTTTTATAACTGGGCCACTGCATGGTCGTAACGCTTGACCATTAATGCTTCTCTTTGTTTACAACGGCTTATAATGATACATGCTAGTAATAAAAAGGGAGTTGATCAAATGCAGGTTTCCTTGTTTCTGAATTTGTCATTGAGGCAGTTTATATGAATGAGATTTTGGGCAAGATTCTTAGGTGCATTAACTTTACAGAGTCATTTAACTTGCCAGTAAACTGAAGTTATACCAGCTGAGGATTTGTCTCATTGTGTTTACACACAGATCATTTGTGATTGTATAACAATGAGTGTTGAATGTGAATTAAGGTGTTATTTAATTCAGCGTGCTATATAGATATCATCAAAATTTGGTAGTTTTGAGAGAAAGGCTCAATATTACCATTGTAGGTTCCTTTTCTCTTAGATACTATTTATGCCATTCAAAATGGGGCATTACATGAATAGTTTTAAGAAATTTAACACTGAGAATATTCAGCTATCTATTGAACACTGCTTTTTCACTAACAGAGTGTAAAAGCTGCAGTATGAATCTGCTTCTTCATATGTTTCAGAGTCTTCGTTTCTCTAAATTTCTTCATTCTATATTGTAGGCTCGTTACAGGAAGGAGCAAACATTGCTTAAGCAGCTGCCCTGCATTCCATTGGTGGAGAATCTGCTGAAAGATGGTACAGATGGTTGTGCTCTGGCAGCCCTGATCCACTTCTACTGTCCAGATATCGTTAAACTGGAGGGTATGTCGAACGTGTCTCTCGGCTTGTAAACTTATGTCTGTAAAAGTTGAAATGTCTGTGTTGGATAACTATGTGAAGGAAAGTGCTTAAATATTACATAAACCAGGCATAATTTGTGTGGTGGGTTTAATACGAACTTTGTGCCTATTTATTTTTACTTTTAAATAAAAAGAACCTATCACACATACTAAGATAAATATTATTACAGATCGGACTGTGGCAACACATTTGCCTTTGTGCTATGAAACTTGAAACCCACCTGGAAAAGTCCTATTCTTGAAGCTGTATAAGTGCTTGCTTGTGAATCTGAGCGGTTATAGATACAAAACATGGAAGAAGTTAGAGTTAGTCAAGCTCTGCATACCTGCACTGCATGGCAAATAGGTGCTCTGCGTTCTGGGCTTTTAGTTCACCTGATAGTTAACTATGTAATTTATAGAGTAAACAAAAATATATAGTGTAGAGTGCATTGGTGTCGTGCTGTTCTCTAATAGCAATTGTCTGTGATGATGAGCAGCTTCACTTGTTCTTTTGCTTAGTGGCCTGGTTAAAGTCGTATTTTCCTCTTGGCAACGAAGAAGCTCATGTAGTTGTAAAATGCCTTGGCAGCTAACACCCATCATTTTCTGCCTGTGTTCTGTCCTTGATACCTTTGATGTCGTGGGAACACTTACACAGAAGCATCCTGAGAAATCCAGGAAAATGAGCAAGGGTATAAAACTTGCTAAGGACTGAAATCTGGAATCCATTTGCACAACCACTTTATAGGAAGCTTCCAGCACAGTAGGCGTTGGAGATGAAAGACACTAAAATGCATGCATTCACCATTCTTCTTCGGCTTGTGAATTTTGAAAAATACAACTTTCAATTTACATAAATGTTGCAGCTAAATATATACTATTTTATGCGATTAGGGAAGAGTTAAAACTTGGGTAGAGTTGAATGGGGGTAACACCTGGTTCCTTCTTGCTGTTTTAGCATGGCTGAAAATATGGACAGTCCAAAAGATCTTGTATACCTTGCATGACCACATACATATTTACCAGCAGATTGCTCCAGCATCTGACGTTAAACAAGACAAGGCATATGTCATCTTTGGAACTTTAGTTTTAATGCTCTTGTTAGGTGTCCTGACATCATCTTCCCTAAAGATAAATAAATGTGCGTGTCATTGTCTCAGAAGTAAATTCAAAGGTACTCTGAGGCAACTAGAAGCACTTTAAAAGACTTTGCCCATCTTCCCTGTATTTAAATATAATTTTTGATGCATGTTAAATTTCACTGAGATTTACTTCTTTATTGGAACTGAGGAAGGCAGGTAACAAAAAAGTATATGCAAAAATGCTTAAAAATGCATTAACAAAAAAGAAAAAAAAATTAATCTAGAGTTCTCTGTAGTCTGAAATAGATTGTTTCTTCTCATTAAGACTTCATTTAACTTTCAAATCTAGGTCTCCTTCAAGGAATACAGGACTAGAAAGTACTCCCTATGTCAGTGAGTCAAGAAATTGGCTATTGTATGAAATTACATAATCCCTTTCATGAATTTATCATGTTCTGTTTTAAAACTGTCTAGCTCTTTAAAATCCGTACTCTTCTTAAGCATTGTTGCAGTGCTCCATTTTTCACATGGCTTTAAATCTTGTTCTTGTTTTCTACCTAAATGTGCTTGTAGCCTGTCTTACGTGCCTTTGTTGTTTTCCCAGCAGTGCCCTTTGGCTTCAATAGCTTCTCCTAATCTCATGTCTACCTTTTTGATATATTTTCTTTTTCTTGTTTTGCCCAGCTCCTGAAATAAGCCTTTTCAGTCTCCCCTTCTGAAGTGGATTTCCATCCTCATTCTTATCCTCAATAGTCTTCCTCTGCAGCTAGTCCAGTTTTGGTTCATCTTTCTTGAATATGGATGGCTGTAATTGTACACAGAAATCCAGACCGGCATCTCATTACAGCTTTGTACAGTGCTTCCATGTCACTACTAGAAATAAATTTTCTGATTATGTTCACTTTTTTTCATAGCTGCATGATGCTGAAAGGTCATAAGCATCTTTACATTGGCTAATACATGATACCTTCCTACTCTATATCATTTTCAGTCAGTGAATCACATTAGAATTTTTAGATCCAAATGCATGACTTTGCATTTTGCACTACTAAATTGAATCCCATTTTGGGCAGTTTAGTCAAACATTTTTTTCTATTGATCGTCATCTGTGGGGTTGGGATCACGGCATATGTCCGATTCCCTCAGGATGGGGATCCTTGTCCTGCTAGCAACAAAGCAGATTCCTTATCTGAAGAAACCTTGTATCCTAAGCAATTTAAAACTGTTATGTGGAGCTCTGTCGTATGTTGTTGCTTTAGGAAGAAAATCTGATGCATGCTCTGGAAGTAAATTTAATTTTCTTTTATTCAGTCTTCCTTTTTACAAGGACTGGGGATTTTTCTAGGAAGTTATTATTGGTACTTATTTTTCCAAGAAACAGACATAAAAAGAGAACAGGAGGTTAGCTGGGCATGAATAGTGTTCAGAGAACACTCTATAACTACACTAGTCTGTTTACTGCTACCTCCTCTTTGTCTTTAAATGTCAATTTCAAACAGAGAGTGATAATTCATATATCAGAGGCTTCAGATCTTTGTAAAATCTCATATCAAACATCTAAATCCACATAAACAAATACATAAGACTAAACTGGTGCTGGTTTTGGGGGAAGATTCAGAGTTAATAGCATTAAAATGTACTCCCGGGTCCCTATGCAAAGACAAGGAACTAGTATGTATGGAGAACTTTATGAAAAAGCATACGTTTCCTACTGCTATTGCTGTATAGAAAATCTAAATAAATAAAAAAAAAATTAGTGATTAAATATGGTTTTTCATTATATGGAAATAGCAGGAGTTAGAGCATAACTTCCATTTTCACAAAAGGCAAAGCAGAAAAAAAATAAACTTCTCATTAGTGAAAAAACACAATTCTGGTTTAGAAAAGTGTCTAAAGATATAAAAGTGCAAAGAGAAAATGTTAGGGTTGTCATTTCTTAATTTCTGAAATAGAAAAAAGCCTCATGGAAAAAAAAAAAAACAACCAAAAATCAAGTCTGAATTTATCTAGAAACTGCTCCAGAATGCAGCAAAGCAAAAAGCACTTTTTTGCAAATCCGTAACTATATCTAATCTTTTTTTCTATTCTTCCTTTTTAGATATTTGTTTGAAAGAGACAATGTCTTTGGCTGACAGCCTGTATAATCTACAATTGATTCAAGAATTTTGTCAGGAATACCTTAACCAGTGTTGCCATTTCAGTCTTGAGGATATGCTCTATGCAGCTTCTTCAATAAAGGTAAAAAACAAACAAAACCATAAAAAGGCAAGCAGCATCCACAGGACTGTTTTGCTAATGCTATATTTAGTATTTGTTGGTCTGCTGCTATATGGCTCTATGAACAAGCATGTTGCATTTCTTGTGGTATGGCATGCAACACGCAAACTTCAGCAGCATGTAAAACCACCTTCTTCTGGCAGTTATGTTCTAGTAATTTCAAAGTATTTTAAAAAAAGCTCTTGTGAAAGTATCAGTACAAACTTCAATTTTTGTGCAAAACTATTTCACGCTATATCTTCTTTCTTATTGTTAGTTAAAGCATGTAATCTGTGGTATTTCCGTTAAAATGTAATAGTGATCTGCATTAGTTTTTGTTAAGACTTTCACAAAAGGACAAAAATATTGAAGAGTTGTTTATGGAATTACTACGCACCCTTCTGTGTACGTTTTTAACCTTAAAGCTTTTTCACTTTTGTAAAAGTGTAAACTTCTGAGTTAATTTCATTGAAAAATCTAATGGTTTTATGCCTGGAACACAAGCAGGAACACAATCCCAACAAATACAGTTGTTTGAATAAGCAATTAAGTGTTTTCAGTCATTCTAAGATTCTGCTGTTTTAGAAGAAGGGTGAAAAAAAAAAAAGTTTTCCTTATTTCATCATTTTTTTTTAAGCCTGTGTGGAAAGAATAAGAGTAATCAAATTATTTCTTGCCTAATTGTAGCTTTAATTTTTCATTTTTGTGTTTCTCTTAGACTTTCTTCTATATAAAACTTCGTTTGCTCAAGATTCTTGTTGGCCTGCCTTTAGGGAATGAAATATTATTTTTATGGAGTCAGCATATTCATTGCAGATGGGGATGTAATTGGTTTCTAAATATCTGGGTCATTTCACTGCTTTTATGATCTTTACAGTAGTCTCACAAGCTGAGTCACAGAGGCCAGAGCCTGAATACAGCTTTGTTGTCTCCTGTAGGGTTGAACCCAATCCTTTTCAAATAAATAACGAGCTGCCAGGGTGAGTAAGGGCAATAGGACCAAGCCCCGTAAGTCTAGACTACTTAGCTGTTGCTGTTTGATTTTGTGTATGCAAAGTTGCGTAGTGACTGCTTTCAATCGGCTTTTGGTGTTTTTAAATTTCAAATGCAGTGATCTACCTACTTACTTGTAAAAACACTGCTGCATTGCAGTCTCTCTTGCCTGTAGTTTCCCAACACATGGTCCTACAACCGTGTTCAGTGATCTTGGGCAGTACTCCTTCAGTGCATCTTGATTGTTTCTCTCTGCTTACAAATATGTGGAATAAATGGAATTCATTATTCTTCGGTTTAATTTGTGACAATAATACCATTTTTTATAGTACTAATTTGAATTATTTCTCAAGGCAGTATGTGCTATGAAGCTTCAATTTTAAAAAAGTAACTGTATTAAATGTTTTGTCACTATCCCAATGCATCAGACTTTACACTTCTAAAATGCTAGACTCAGTAATTTTGCTGTTTCTGAACACTGCTTTTAGAGGGGATTTAGATTTCTTTCAAAGATTCAGAGTATTTCTAGAACTGAGAAGGCCCTTTTGTGATCATGTTTTTACAAGTTGCTGTGGTGTGGATACTTATTTAGATGTAAATGCTACGAAGAAAGGCTGCCAAGTTTTTCTTCTAAAACTTGGCACAGAAACTTTGGCTAGTGCTGTAAACTCTGTTTTTCCAGTGTTAGGAATTAATTTGCTTTCAAAATAAATTCACAGTTAAAGGAGCTGTTTCTTAGTTTTCCAGTGCATCTGATTAAAGTAAGTTTTAATAAACGTACATACTCTGTAAAGAATTATGTTGTCACTTTGAAAAAGTTTGTATTATAAATGGATATTTTAAATATTACACATTGAATTAAACTGGATAGTAGCAGTCACCTTTATTTCAGTGTACGAAATTTATATAGTACCAACTTTTAGGATTTATAGAAGCATGTGTCTCTTTCAGGTGTCTTTGTTAACAATCAGCAAAAATTCCTATTTGTTTTCAGGGTGACTCATACTGCACAGTAGGTGGCACTATGCTTTTGGTTAAAAGGCTGTTACATTCATAATGGTGACAGAAGAAATGAAAAGCACCAAACTGCTGATACGTTACTGGAAAAAGCCTCAAGAAAAAAATTACATCTGAGTTTTTGGAATGACAGTGCTGTGCCTTGTGTGGTCCTGGAAATTAGGTATCCTGACTTCAGGCTAGTCCTTGAGAAGGAAGGGAGCAGAGCCTCTTTCTTTTGAAGTGATCAAGCACGAAGTGCATACCTTACATTCTTTACTGGGCACACTGCACTGTCCTCTTATGTGAAATCAGGTAGGTTGTAGATAGTACATGATACAGAAATTCAGTGCAGGACTTGACCAAGGTGATTGTCCCGCTTCTGGCTTTCCCATCAAAATGCACAGAAACCAAGAGTAATTTAAAACTTCACTTAACAAGCATCCAGAATATTTGATACAGGCTCTCAGATTTTGCAGCAAATGAAACTGTTGGCTTAGTTCTGTTTTAGCACAGAGGAGAAATAGGCTTTGTCTGGTTTTCTAAACAGCTTTAATGTGTCATAATCAAATGAAGAAGAAAGTAAGTTTCATTGCTCCTCACTTGGCCATTTCTCCTCCTCTAAGAAAAATACGTTTGTGAAGTTCTTCATGAGATGTTTACTAAGGCAGGGCTATTGATAGTGAAGAAAAAAGTATTTGAATACATTCCATGGATGCTTGAGGCACCACCAAGGGACCATACTGGTTCCTGGTTGTTTTCCTTTGAGACAGGCAAACACAAGTAGAGAGAGGTTACATAAAAATAATCACAGTATTTTCTGAATCCTCCCTACATATTTAACAAGAGGAAAAATAGAAAACCTTGGATCTCTCTTTAGTTGCACAGATTGCGTTTTTGCTCTGATCTTCCCACTTCCCCTCACCTGTAAGTAGTTTTATCCTGAGACAGGATTTTTTTTTTTTTAAATATCTTGTTCTTCACCTGTATTTGGGAAATGACATAGAACTGAAAGATCTGGTTTTATTGTGTCTTGACACATGCATGTTCTGCCTATCCAAAGAACAAGTCTGTAGAAACAAAAGAATTTGCATGTAGTGCCATCACAGGAAGCACGAACCACCCTGCAGAACAGTAAAGACTTCTTTATTGCTTTGGCCCAACAGTTGGTTAGCACTGCAGTGTAATAGTACGTAGTATTTGTGGCTTGAATAAAGGTCTTATGGAATGCATAATTCCTGAAAGGATGTTGTTAAGGGACATGTACAGTTCCTGAATAGAAAGAAAAAAAAAAAAAAGGGCATTACATGTTCCATTTGTCATGTGAGATGTATGTTGAAAGTATTTCTAAAAGAAATCTTTGGTCGTATTTGGTTATATTTTTTATATTTTTAGATCATTTGCTGCCAGTTCATTCTAATAGCACCATAGGGCTCAGACCTAAGCACAAGTCATTTATGAGGTTTGCTGTTAAAGGTACTGACAGACAGCTTGAATCATGTGATGTTTACCATGATGTGAGAGCTCACATAGGAACTTGGCATTGAATCACTTGAAACGCAGTTAATTATTGTTTTTTGTAAGTGTTCCTTTATCTGAGCCTTCAAAAATGTGTGTGGGGTTTTTTTAAATAATAATCATAAACATGTGCTACTCATTTAATCTGCATGTATTACTGTATGTTCCCTTTTCATTGATAGAGGAATGAGGCAGGGTGAGACACGGATCACAACCAATATTAGAACACCTTTTATTAATTCAACTGCTGTTAATAATAGAATTAATTGATTGCTAATAAGATAACTGTTCACACCATGCATTCATTTGCTCAGACAGTTCACATGCACACTCACTCAGCTATTTTTACTGGGTTGGAGACCAACCCGGTGGCCTACCAGAAGTCAAGGGACATACTGGCCCACCACTGGCTTTTGGGAAGGTGTCCAGAAAGTCTCTCAAGGGATCACTGGTCTCATTAGGTGTGTGTACACATATAATCATGTACTTCTTTTCTGCTCCTGCCTTGGTGGATGTAGTTAGGGTTATACAACCTGTTGTTGACACCAGCGCATGCTGATGGCCTTGTACAGATCTGGCCCCGTCCTGCTGTTCTGAGTGTGTGGGTTCTTGGGGATTCAACAGGGCCACGAGTCTCTGCAGCCTCTCGGTTCCTTGGAGACTTTCACGTGCTGCCCCTCAGCATGGATGCTTCCTCTCTCTGGCTGCTGTTTTCTGATAACTGTGGAGTCTGCTCACCCAAACTCATGCAGAAGGCACAGTTATTCAGAATGATAGCTTTCTGAATGTGAAATGAAGCAAATCTGAGAGATGATTGCTGTCTCTTGTCTGTGAAGGGTCTTCCTCTGACTGAGATGTGGGCTAGACTCTAAACCATGCAGAATCACAACTAAGCACATGGAATAGGTACCTTATTTTTGTGCTTGGTTACTAACCAGAGCAGACAGAACAAGCATTTGCGCAGTGAAAGGCCCAGTAAGCTGGATGGAGAGGCTGGTTCCAGAACTGCCTTTTTTCTTTTTTTGTTCCACTGCTAAATTGAACAGGAGAATATAATATTGAAAGGATTGTTTACACTAAAAATATTTATTGCACTTGAGCGGTTTTGAATGCTTGCACTTTCTGATGTAATGTGGATGGTGACTTTGCAGACAACGTAAGCAGAAGCTATAATCAGCACCGTGTCCTCTGAGGTGTGGAAAATAGGGTTCAGATACGTCACGCAGAGAAATCCTAGAAATTAAGGGCTGCAGGATGTCCACAAGTGTTGTACAGCTTTCCCTCCAATCTCAATGAAAAAAGCCACTGCCAATGAGGCTCTAACCCAGCCTGAATTTGCAGCTGCAGTCGGCGTAAGTGTGCATATGGGCTCCTGAGGGACCTGGGGGAGCAGCTGGCTCTGCTTGGTGAGGCACTTGGGTACCTATGGTGGGTACGTGTGGTGGGAGTCAGTCCACGGACTTGATTCCCATCTGGCTAGTTGAAAAGGATTCAGGATCAGGAGTGAAAAGGAAGATTCAACCAGGGAACAATTCTTTAACAGAAGATATCTCTCCTGAGAGGGACCAAATGATCCTGACATTATTTAAAGGGAATCAGCATGGCTTGCTTTCACTGATGTTAATCAGCCAGTTTTCCCACTTCTTTGTTCTGGTCTGAAACAAGACGTGCTGGAGTTTTCAACTTGAGTTGTTGTGGCATTTATTAATCTGTGGCAGGAGACATGACAAGCTAGTAGTGCATGCATCATACACAAAACTACTTTGTCCTTCTCCAGAGACTTTGAAATACCCCAATTTTCTTTACGCATTTATGTTGGCACTTTTGTAACATATAAACTATAGATTTGCATTTGAGGTAACTTGCTTTCCTGGCCTACTGAGCAGAGATTTTAGTGTGCATTGTGATATAAATTTTACAGTGTATTTTTATGCTCATTTTGAGAAAATTGCTAAAAGCATCTATGGCAGCTTTTGCATTCAATTTTAGTGGATTCAAGCCTGATTACAAATTATTTGTATATATGACCTTGTAGTTATTATTCTATAAAGATGCAGATCTAAAACCTATAAAAATTAGAAGGATATAATTTATTTTAAGTGGCAAGTTTGGACATACTATTTCTGTTAGCTAATTTGATTCAAAAAATCATGATTTTTAAGTTGTGGAGGGGGAGTAGAGATATTAAAGAAAATAATTTATCCTTTTTTGTACAAAATTTTATAAAACAAGCTCTTCTATGTATCTCCCTTTTGATATAGAAGCAAGTAATGATTTTAGATCTTATACTCAGAATATGGGAATTTTCTTTTTTTCCAAAAGATAATCTTCCAAAATCTGTTAAAACAGAAGAACTTTTATTGTACAGTGCCAGAAGATACAATAGATAAAATGTAACCAGTAGTACAGCTGACTACATACAACTAATGAACAATCTGCAAATATCAAATTGAAAAAATGAACTCAGAATGTTCAGCAAATAAAAGCATCTGTGAAGCTGCAAGTCTGCCATCTGCTGTTCACTGGTTTTGAGCCAGTCTGAACTGCTCAGAGCTTAGTTATTTTTTAGTACTATTAAAATACTTAGGAATATTTTAAAATGCTTCTGAATATTTTTGGGTGTAAGTGCATGTGATGAGCTACTAGAACTTTTGTCAGCCCAATCAAGGCAAAATCTGTGGAAATAATATCTACGCTCTTTCTAGCCCTGGATAACAGGATTACTACAGTTATTTTTTTCCAAAAAATTAAGTTACGTATGATCAGTCTTCCCCTTTTGATCATTATTATTAACATCCCTTTCTAACTAAAAATAACTTGTGAGAAAATGCAGTTTCCATCATGATGTTTCACCATCAAACATCTAAAGTAGCCTCAGTTCGGAGCAGGCTGTGCAGCCAACAGTTTCATTTTAACTTCAGTAAATACTGCCTTGGTGATTTTGGAAAAACAAGCTGTCTTGCAGTAGCTCAGAACTGCATAGAAGATATTTTCAAGAGCAATATCTGAGAGAAAATAATCGCACTATTAAATGCAGCATTTCAACATAAACATAAGAGATTGGAGTATTTAAATACAGTACTATTTCAGATGGGGACAAAGCTATGATTAGAATATTTTATAATTTGTAGTAAAAACAATCAAGTTAAAAATGTAGAAGTTTGAGGGGAAGTAAGGGGGAGGGGAATATTAAGAGAAAAATTGTAGAAATTGTAATATTTAGAAATTGTAGTATTAAAAATCATGTTTTATCTGAGAAGTAGATCTGATATTTTTTTTTTCTTATGTATATTTCTTCCTGATGAAAGCGGTGTGTGATACCAAAAGGCTACGCTTAGCCTTTTCTTTGAATGGAAAAGATTTTGCTATGAACTTTTCCTCATTCCGTTCTGTTGTGCTGCATAAGCAGAGATGGGGTTTCTCCTAGTCTGTTTATGGCTTGTATGTAATAACTATGGCAACATCTGGCTGATCCCTTCACTATATACTAAAGGGTATGAGCAGCTTTCAGTCTAAGAGCATCCCTTTGCTGGGGTAAAGGCTTAACTACATTAGAAATATTCTGGAAAAATAAATCTGAATCAAAAGTTATTTAAAATGATAATTTCAAATTTACTGATACAGAATTGAGGTTATCACATATATTATTAAACATTTTTGTTGTAAATTTTTGTTTATTTTAAACAGATGTTTTTTCCCCTAATACCTGTGGTTTGTTTCTGAAATAAAATGACATTTTGTTTAGAATTTTTGTCAAACATTTGCTTGTGGTCCAAGACTTGAGGTACACCTTTTTAAGGCAACAAAATTAATGCAATGATGGAATTTCACATCTGAGGAACTGAAAACATAGTGAAGCTGTCAAAAGAAGTCTTAAATGGAAGTCTTACATGGTCTGGATACATCCTCTGTGGGCATACCCCAGTTGTGCTCAAATATACAGTTAAACATTGAATGGGAGCAATCTGAATGGGAGCAATCTTGCCTTTTTATGTTATTATGCAGTGGCAAGTTAATGGGCTCATCACAGAATACAAAGCAGTTTTCTTCTCTTTGCTACTGAATCACAAAAAGCTTCATCTTTTTGCTTAGGTTTTCCTGCTCTAAGTGGTGAATTGGCAACAGAACTTTGCAGCCATATATGCCTGAATCAACCAGAAATTTTTTTCATTGAACAAAGCAAAAGTTAAAATAGAAACTGTGTACCACTGGTTTTACTTTCTCAGTATTTGTCTGATTTTTGTTAAAGAACTGACAGCTAAGTCATTTGCTATACTGTTAGAACACCGCAATTTGTTAGCTGATATTTAATATCCCTCATTCCTCTCAAATCCTTCAGAAAGGAAATAACATATATGTTGATATGTAGGTCTCTTTCCTACACAGTTCTCTGAAGTTGAATGAGTAAACTATTTGTAAGTTTAAACTAATTTTTAAAGACTATGTGCATTTTTATTTAAGGAGCCCAAATGCAATTCTTAATCTGCAGCAAGGTTTTCTTGGAGACAAAGGAAGGCCTTATTGCTAACAAAGGGCTGGAAATCAGAAAAATGTCCCATGCTCTGCTAACGAGAATGTTTCATGTGCATAAAGATTGCTCTATTAATATCTATAATGGCAAAGTTTATGCTGAAGATCGTCTTCAGTCATATAGATGATGTAGAAGCCAAATCCATCCTAAAAAACAAAATAACAGTGGTCCTTGATCAAACCAAAGGTCCACCTGGCACCGTATCCTCTTTCCCTCAACAGTTTGGCAATGGCAGAAGCCAAAGCAGGTAGAGAAGACCAGGGCAAGCCAAGGGTTTTCTTCTGAATAGGCTTGAGAATTCTGTCCCGTACCATGTAACGTTATGTATTCAACTAACATGCTTTATTTAGCCCTATCTTTGTTTGAAAGGAAGAAAAGAAAAAAAAAAAGGGGGGGGGGGCAAAATTAGGTAATTGTTTGCTTTTTTTTGTAAATCAGCTCTGATTTCCTTGTGTTACCACAAAACTCGGAAGAGACACTGCTTTCCTTTTGAAACTCTTCTCTGAAGCAAATAATTAAATAAATTTGCGCATTCCCTGAGAGACTATTTTCACTTAGTGTCATTCTCAAAGAATGAGAGAGAGCGTCTGGTATTTTAGCATAAAAATGCTGATTTTTCTCAAGTACAGAAAGTTTTACAGGACCAAATATTAAGAAAGCTTTATTTTTTAAAAGTCACATGGAAATAGATTTCTGGGTTTCAATATTAGTTTATAAGTTGCAAGTGCTCTTGATGATGATGTTAGTTTGTAGAAATTAAACCAATAAGTTTGTTAATGGATATTTTCCCATTTAAGCTGTGTGAAATGTTAAATGAAAACAGCATAAAGTGGAGAAAATGAACTGGATATTTGAAATTATTCAGTGTTAATGACATGAAAAAAGTGATGAAGGACACTTGCTTTTGTAAGTACTGTTAGCTAGACGTTATTGGGTTTTATTGGGTTTTTTAAACAAACTTTTCTAAAAAGTTGTTTAATTTAGTTTCTCAATTTAATGTGTAAGTGGAGGTTTGTATTGTTTACCTTTTCAGACTTCATAAGACTGGTGACACGAGTCTGTGCACCTGCTTGAGCCAGCTCAGGCCTGGGTGCTCGTTGATCTCATTCAGTTGATGTTTCTAGATAAGGAGTAGCATGGAACCATGTGGATGGAGCAGCTTTGGACTGTGGTCATTTGGCCTCTGAACTCTTCGGCCTCCACAGTTGACAAAACTTCTGGTCTTTTGGCGCTCATTATATACTTTTGCAGTAGAAACTGCTGCTTCTGCTCGGTTCTTCTATTGATTTTCCTGTGTTGTTGCCGTTCACATCACCAGTTGTTTCTTTACCTGTTTTTCCCCTTGTGTTAAATCTGATGGCTACCACACTTCTGTGTTTCATAGCTGTGTAATGGGAAAATACAGTGGGGAGATAAATCAACAACCTATCAAGTGTGCATAAATCTTTGGTGGTAAAACCTTGTTGTCGTTCTAACCTGCGTTGAACAAATGCCGCTGCTGGTTTTTGTTTTGCATTAAAGACTTGTAAATTTGGGTAGGTCTTCACAAATGTGGCAAAAAGCACATACTTTACACAAAAGCCTAAATCAGAATCAAAGTTCCTACACTAAAACTAAGGGCTGCCGGAGTTTTTCATGTTAAAAAGCTCTGAAAATCTTATTGCCTAGCCTTGCAGAACAATGGGCTTTTCACTACTCTTTTTTTATGGAAATGGCTAATCTGTTTGACAGGCATCCTGTACCTCTCTGTCCTGCCTGCACGACATCAGGCCTGAGCATATGCTTATTATGAAACATTTCAACCCAAATGGTTACAATCTGGTCAAGTTATGTGTATTAGATGGTGCTACAGATCAGTCTTACTGATCTCATTTTCTAAGAAATCAGTAGAGAAGAGATTGTAGACTGGATGAGATGCAGAGGCATATCCTGAATGCTGCTTAATCTTTTTATTTGCAGGCTTGTGTTTTAACAGAAATTAATTTATCTTTTTTTGTTGTTTGTTGTTTGGGGTTTTTTTTGTAGAGCAACTACATGGTGTTCATGGCAGAATTGTTCTGGTGGTTTGAAGTGGTGAAGCCATCATTTGTACAGCCTCGTGTTGTCATGCATCCCCAAGGTAATTATATTAAGGATTGGGTTTAATATGCACGTTTTTAGTATGTGTGTGTACAGATTGCCATTGTGTTCACAAATACAGTGAATATTTTAGTTAACAGGATTTGGTGGTGTACAACCCCCTTAAAGAAGGAGCACAGTACTCTTTCCTTATGTTAATCTTCATCTCATCTCATAAATCATAATTAGATTTTGTTGTCTGTTACCAAAAACTCATTTAAATTGTTGTGGTATAATCACTTGCAAATTTTCCTGACCTAAACAAGCCTAGAATCCATTTTGCCCATGCAGGGATTACAGACATAATAAGGAGCCGAGAACAGAGTTTAGCCTGAAGAGCTTGTTTTGCTGAGAAGATACCAAGAGAAAGGAACATAAATCTGGGGAAAGTGGACAGATAGTTAATTGTAAAATCGCATTTTGTAGCTGAGTGCAAACACACAGTTTTCCATCAGTAAATTCTCAAATTTAAAAACCCACCTCTTGGGTAGATCTAGAGATCAGTGAATGAGTACAGAGTCATGGTAACTTCAACATTCATACAGTGGTGCTGTGATTTGCCCTCCAAGAGCCAGGAAGAGACTTTAATTTTGTGGCTTTTATACCTTTTTTCGGTTATATGCTTTATAGTACATACAAATCTGGTTTAAATCTTTTAAATATTGCTAACTAATTTAGGATATGACCAAAAAACTATTTTCTATCTGAGAAGTCAGTCTAAGTGTTTGGGGGGGAAAAAAATTTATCAGAAAAATTTCTTCCAGAATAAGAATATTAATTTTTGCTAAAAAGATTGCTTGCTTTTAATTTTGTGTCTCTTTTTCTTTTTTTGTTCTTTATTATTTCTTCCCTTGCCATTTCTAGTCATTTTTGTCATTCTCCATTCCCTTGATTAGTGCCAATATGGGAACTTTGGATGATGTAAAGCTGAAAGTAAATGATTGGGGTTTAATCTAAATAATGGAACCAATGAAAATTCTTTGAATCTTTGGAAATCACTACTTCCAATTATTTCAGACAGCTTTTCTACTATGGATTCTAACTAAATACTGAACTATAATAACTCGAGCTTTGTTACTCCTGGCAGCTGAACCTGCAAAAGATGCAGCTTCTGCTCACGGCTTGAATGCTAACAGACGAAATTATGTGGATGGGCCATCTGGTTCTGACTTCACAGCCAGGTAATGTCAGAGAATCACGAGTACTGTTTCACGATCTTCTCCTTTCTTTTCAAAATCACACACAGGGTTGTTTTTTATTTAGTTTTTTTGCCTTTTTGCAATGCTCAAGGATTGAGTTACCAAATATAATCTGTAGAATTTTGTGGAAGATCCCATAGTTCCAACTATTTCCCCCAACTGCCTGGTTGCATGGCAGGCAACACGTTTGTGTTTGTACAGTTCATGTTTGACACTTGGACAGCATGCTGTGGTCTTACCAGTTTCCAAAACAACCCTTACCATTCCGCAGAGAAGTGTCATATGGCTTCCTTGTCCTCTTCAGTTTCGTGTGGGGCTGCTGACCAAGTTTGCTCTGAAAGAACTATTTTTCCAGAATTCGCAGCAAATTTTCCAAAAATGGTAAACTAAACAAAGATAACAGCAAGAAAACCACAGAGTAATGGTTTTAGTTTGGTCTGATTATGTTACTTAAGTACCATGAAGGTCAAATAGGTAAAAATAAATACTTCAGCGATGATGAACTTCGCAAGTCTTGTAAGCATCAAGAATGGAAAGCTAAGTGCTTTATTAAATATGTTTTGCATTATTTGTATTTTTTTGTAAATATATGTGAAACATTATTTTTAGTACTACTGTTACAGCTTTGGAAGCAGTATAAAAACATCCTGTTTCCCTTGTGTTCTCTAGCTGATCGTACATTTGATAAGAGGCAGAAATTGCACGTTAGGCCTTCTTTTTAATCTTTATTTCGGCAAAGTAAAGAAAGCCTTCCAGCGATCTGATCTGAACATGGTGGATGAGGGGTAGCATAGCATTATAGTTATAATTTGGGGGCAAAGGTTTATTGATTGTGTCTGAACTGAGAGAGAAGGATAAAATTAGCATTTTAATTGGATATTCAGCAACTTGTTAGTTGCCAACCCAGCTAATCCTCTTCAGCCTTTTCTGTTGGTTTTGGAAGGGGTTTTCAGGGGTGGGAAGAGTTTGGTTGGTTTTGTGGTTTGGTTTTCTTTTTTAATATTTAGGAATCTATGATGAATTTAATCAGGGAGTAGTACTTCTTGCTATCATTAAATACTGTGATTCCGAATCTCTTTTTCCTGTGTATATCTGAAGTGTTTCCTTTGTAGACAATGAAGTTATTTTAGTGTGAACTGAGCAAATAAGCCAGGAGAACAAGAAACAGTAGTTTCGAATGTATCTTTTGGAACAGGGGTTCCCAAGGCCATTCGCAGCTTGCAAAGCCCCTGCGAGCAGCCCAACAAAGGGCTTGTAAATGTAACTGTCCTACAGAACAAAGAAAAGTTTCCAGTAAAAATCACTATTTGTATGTGGCTTCCTACCTGATTGGCCGCCTCCTAGAGCCCTTCGTGAACAAAACGTCAGTGATTTATCTTTTAGAAGTTCTGTGAAGATAGTCAATCATATGTCAGTTACACTTAAAGTAAACTAAAGAAACAGAGTTCTGTGCCATGCTTGCTCTTGTTCTGTAGTGATCACTGTGGAGAAGATTTTCTTTACATGTAGTTAATAGATGAATAGTGGACAACACAAGAGAAGTCCATCTGTAGCCTTGACTGTGTA
>VYZM01008060.1:164690-191827 GCA_013398915.1 Dromas ardeola
CGGCGGGCGGGCGGAGCGGTGCGGTGAGCGGCCGGGGCCCGGCCCCGGGGTGCGCCCCGTCTGCGGGGCCGCTTCAGAGGAGCGTCGCCTCCTCTGCGGCCCTGTCGTGCCGCCGGGGCCGAGCTGACATTCCCGAAATGCTAATTCGATGGACGGGCTGGGCGACGCCTAATTAAGCGGTGCGGCTGTTCTGAACCCTGCCACCAGCGGAGGTGGGTTTCGTGTGGAGCCGCACGCGAAGAGAAAAAAGAGAACAATTTCGAGCAATTGGTGGTTCTTTTTTAGTCAAAATGCATTCACTTGTACTCTCTGTAACTTGTTTGGTCTTTTTTATTTTTCTGCATTCTGTTTTCGCTCTAGTATGGAGGTATTGCGTAATTTAATGTCACCTTTTTGGCATTCGCGGTGCAGAATGCTGTGAGCGAAGAGTGTGATTGTTGAAACGGGGATTGATGAATGCAAAGAGCTCTG
Organism: Dromas ardeola; assembly: GCA_013398915.1. Taxonomy (NCBI): domain Eukaryota; kingdom Metazoa; phylum Chordata; class Aves; order Charadriiformes; family Dromadidae; genus Dromas; species Dromas ardeola. Next base: position 165,162 of record VYZM01008060.1, read on the forward strand.
CCGGTCACCTCTAAAGCATGGTGAGATGAGGATTACTGTGGTGGCTCTAAAGCAACAGCTGATCTAAGCAGGGTGAAAAAATGGATTACTAGAGGGTAAGCCAGTGAAAATATCCGCGTGAGGAAGAAAAGGCTTGTATGTAAGAGGATGCTTATTTGCTGTGTGTTGGAGTAGCGAAAGGTTTCAATCACACCGTTCAACTGTACAAAGTCTGGTGAAGGCTTTCTATTAAGGCCTTAATATATTCAATACAGTTCATTTGAAATAACAAATCATGTGATCTGAGGGTAAAATGGGTGTCAGTGAGTTGCACTAACTGTTGTGGGAAACCACTGTAATAAAAAAATTGGCCTATAGACTTTTTTTTTTTTGTAAATTCTTTTGATATAGAATAACTGGAAGATGATCGAGGGCACATCAGAAACGGAGCCACTAGGTACTGACCAGGCCCAGAGTCCCCCGTGGGGTCTGCGTAGGCGGAACTCTGGAGTGGCCTCTGGGCAGGCCCAAGAGTCATATGTAAGTGACTGTGGGATGGATTAGAAGGTGAAATAACTTGATGCAAAACAGCCAGCTTCTTAAATATGTATTACTTCTTTGCATTCAGTTTTTCTCTGACGTAGCTCACCAAGATGCTGAGGTTATGGGTATGCATTGCAGCTGTCACTGAAGTCAGCGAACCAAGACTTCTAATTAGGCATCGCTTCTCCCTTTAAGCATATCACTGTGCTCTCAGTATGACACTTAAGATTTGAGCTATACTAATTTCTTTGTTGTATTTCTGAGTTGTCAGAGATTTTATATTCCATGCCCAGTTTTATGAATGCATATTGTGTACTATTGGCAAGTGATCTATTTCAGATGATAAATAACAGTGAAATTCTAAAATAAGCATTATTCCTGTTTACTTGTCTTCCATAATATTAAACCTTACTTTATCAGGTGAATCCACATGCATTTTAAATTTTTTCTAAGGGAGGTAATTTAAAGAGAAAGATTGTATGAAGTTCACTTCTACTTTATAAATATTTTCCTAAAATACTAGAATAGTATATTTGTATGCATAAGAGCGTAGTTTTTTTTTTTAAATAACTTTTCTATGCTTATAACATCATGAGAGGATTCTTGCTGTTGATGTGTTCTTAGAAAATGAGTAAGAACAGAACAAGAGTGAAACCTTTCTCTGGAAAATTTAGGAGTAGGTAGTCTACGTTCCAAATAGCTTGTTTAAAGGACATCTTGTCCATTGACGCTACAGAGAAAAGATGTGTGAGGTTTGTGGCAAGAAGTTTCTTTTTTTCTTGATGTAGATTTATTAGGAGGAAAAGAAATTTAAATTCAGAACTGGGTGAAGATGATAATGGGGAGTGAACAGTGCTGTTCTGAAGAGAATGGGTAAGATAAAAAGGTTCTAGCAAAAACCTGGTTGGTAGAAGGCACCTGAAATGTTAGGCCCTAATACTCATTTACTTTCATTTATACCTCAAGCTAATGCTGTGCTTCAATCATTCTTGAGCATTAGTGCTTGAGCTGATCAGATTGTGACGTTACGTGCCATATGTGCTGGCAGGAAGCAATATAGTGGGATGGACCAAAGATGCAGCTTGAGCTCTAATCTTGAGGTCCCCTGCTGTTCTTTGCTTTTTAATTATTATTTTTATTTATACGCATACACACACACCACTGAATGCCAGAAAAACTGATATATTTCATAGGGGATGGTGTGTATGCCTATGTATATTTATAATTTCATGATAGTGTTACAGTGCTACTTATTATTTTGACAGCATAATGCTTATAAGAGAAGTCTGAGCTCATCAGCCTGCAAAACCATCAATTAGGGGAAAAACTTCTCCAGTAGGTTTACTGTTCTTTTCTAGCTATGTGTCCCATGGGAGTGTTGCTCTGAGAGCAAATGCATACTAAAAATTTTCATAATATTGTCCATGTATGAGCTTATCGGTGTACTTCAAATCTTCTTCAGAAGTTCAGTGTCCAAACTATGTTTTGATATTATATTATATTTCTTAGCAGGACCCAAAAAGTGCTGTTGGTAGTCCCATATCAAATATGGAGGGTGCCAATCATCCTTTATCCGAATTTATATGGGCAATATAAATAAAGTAAGTGAAGTTAAGTGTTAGAATTGGCAAAGGCTTTTATGTTCAGGAAACCTGTTCTTTTAAAACTACAATGGAAAATGGAAGACAACTTCTTGCCGATGCTGGATTTCACTTAATGTAGTTGTACTCCTAAGCAAAGTATTGAGTATTATGCTGATTTTTTCCATCAATAGAATATACAAATAATTAATTTTAAGACAGTCTTGAAGATATATAGGGTGGCTTCCTGTTTAGTCTTTAGTCCGATAGATCCAGTTGAAAAGAAATCTGGACTTGCTGTTCCTTTCTTCAAAGGGAGTCTTGGTCTGAATTTTTCTAGTAGTTCTCTGATGGGGAGTCTCAGTATAGCTTTGCCTAAGTTCTACTTTGTCTTTTGGCAAGGAAGTTAATTTAATTTGTATAAAACCCACCAGTGCCATAAACCATAATAGAAGAGAAATGCAAATGGATTGGGAATTAAGATGCTAATACTAAACTGCTCGTTAAATTTGTGTTGATTTTTTTTTCCTTTAGTGTATAAGGGTAGGGTTGAATTTTTCTCTGGGAGCAAAAATCCATATCCAGTTGCCAAAAGGGGAAGTTGAAGCAGTGCTAATACAGAAAGGAAAAAGCATCTTTCTACAAGTTCTGGGTTTGGATTTGTGTGTCTGTCTGCTTTCTTTCCTACAGCAAAGCTTTCTGTAAGGCGTATTTATTATTATTTTTTTTTTCCTTTGACTTTACTAGCTGAGAGGGGGCGTGTGGTCTCTGGGTGTGTCTTTCATGAGACCCATCCAAATACTTGGTGATTGGAGTCTTCTGCGACTAAAATGAGAATTAAACCTGGCCATTTTTAAAAAAGAAGTTAGGCCATTTCATCTGGCACAATTAGGTCTCTGTTGTTCCAAAATAAACTATGCTGCTACAATCAAATGCTTTCCTAGTCAAACATTCTGGAAAAAACTTACTTGGAAAAGAGCTGGCATAAAACCATGAGGAAGATGGAAAATTTGTGGATTTAGACAATGCAGTACAAACCCCCTTCTTATTAATGCCTGAATTTTTGTATCCTCTCAAGTTCATTAGCAGTGGTTTATGATGAACAGTAAGAAGTTTCACTAGAGTATTTGTCTCTTCCCCTCTTCTCCAGTAAATAATTAATTTCTTCTTAATACTTTATGAGTATCTTATTTGGATTATTCAAACTCCTTATATCTGTCCTTTGATTTCTTATTACCAGTTTCTGTGTATCTCAAGATAGATAAGTAGCTTATGGACTCCAGTTTTCCAAGGCCAAGGTATCTGGAGGCGTCCTCATCTATTCAGCTTCTCTTCAGAGCTGCGTTACCCACAGTTGGTTGTCTTTCAGCACCTTAGTTGCTGAAACTGTATTCAGTTTTCTGATCACTGTTATAGTACCATCTCTCCATGTTCCTTGGGATATCACCTCCTGATGATGATACTGACTTCTCTCTTCTTTGGTATGCTCTCCTAATCAATTTAAGTCAAGTTAAGACTTTGCTATTGCCAGGAAACAAAGCTCTGTCAGTTCCGTGTGTCAGCATTAGTGCCCTTGTGTCCATGGGGTGAGCCGATGTCAGAGGAGTGGTCTGGCTAACCATACAGCTCCATTGCGGGTGCCATGAAGTGCTGGGGACGTGTGGCTGAGTGCAGAGGGGAGAAGAGGGACCACTCCTTTCTGCAGAAACATGGGCTTAAATTAAATTTTTCCTGATGTGAAATTGCAGTCTTGTAGCCACTAGCTTTTGTTTTTTTGAAGAGCTCCTGATGAGGCAGTGCTAACATGGCTTGGCTGTGTTATAGGGTTTCTCCCCATATCCCCAGACAGTTTTCAGCAGATCAACTTGTGAGCTACAGCTGTAAAGTCTTTTTAAGGTTTAAAAAAAAAAAAAAGTAGAACAGCTTCTACTTTTAAGTCAGGCTTCAGGAACCATACAAGACTTTGTCAGAAGCAGAATTTATTTTAGGTTTCCTAAGAGAAGTACATGTTACAACTTTCATGTCCTTGAAGGAATTGTGTTGCAAAGGAGCCTGGATGTTGTGTCCATGGGAGCTTTAAACAAGCTGATTGTTGGCAACCAGGGCCTTGGCCTGTCACTGCCCCAGCTGCATCTTCTTTCTGCGGGCTGGAGAGCTCATTAGAGCCACTTCAACACTTGAGTTGGAAAAGCTAACCCAGTGACACAAGTGAGGAGAGCTAAGGAAGGGCCAGTAACACGCAGCTGGAGGCAGGTGAGCAAATGGGACTTTGGCAGTTAGGGGTCAGACTGGCTTAGGTCACCTTGGGTTTGCAGCTTTAGATTCTTCATCATGCATATAGACAGATACAGGTGTCCTTGTGAAGGAAGAATGAAAAGCCTTGGCTTAATTGCTATACACTGCTTCAAAAATGGAGTAGGAAGAAACTGTATTTTTGGTGTGCTGTGCTTTTTGTATGTGTTAGAAACATTTAAGTTTATATGTAAGATCTCTAGATAATGACGTAGTAACTGGTTCATTTTTATGCTCTTTGAACTTCACTGTTTGCATTTCAAAAAGGAAAGTTGTACATGTTGCAGACTTGGTAAGCACAATATTTTCACACTGCAGGAGGATTGATTTCTTGGTAGATTCGTTTGTTTGGGCCCCTATATATGCATAAGACAGTAATAAAGAAGATGCAGATGCATTGTTAGGTCTTAATTGTGACTTCATAATCAGCCTCTTGAAATCAATTTCCTAATCCTGTCTATTTAATTTTTGTAATGCTATAATCTATCTTGTAAAACTGTACTTTTATGTTTTTTAGTAGCCAACATTTGTTAACCGAGCATAAAATAAGATATTGATCGTAGCTGAAATTCTCTCTTCTTCTCCCTTTTAGGCTGCCATCATGACGGCTGAAGAAACAGTGAATGTTAAAGAAGCTGAAATAATTAAGCTAATACTAGATTTTCTGAACTCAAGGAAACTTCATATCAGTATGCTGGCTCTTGAGAAAGAAAGTGGGGTCATTAATGGCCTGTTTTCAGATGACATGCTTTTTCTAAGGTAGGACTTCTTTCTCTGGTGCTTAAATACCACATATATGAAAACATACAATTGGACTGTGATTCTGTGTGCAGCCCTGTGCCACTAAACGGGAAGTGTTATACCCTCATTGTATTCTGCTTCTTCCTGATCCCAATTGTGATCCAGCTCTGAACTTAATGACCTCCTTCTGTGAGCTACTTAAGTAACTGACTAGTCATCATCAACATAGGTTTAGAGTTAGATTTTTTTGTTTGCTTGTTCATTCATTTTAACTTGGTTATTTTTTTGGCATGCTAATGAATTGAAGTGGGAAGGAGTCTCAACAAGTGCCAGTGTCAGTGCAGGCTAAGTTGGGGAAAGCACAAGAGTGCGAATAGGATGGGAGAGCAAGATCCTTTGTTGGCAGCAGTGATCTGTTATTATTTGTTTACCATGTCACAGGGAACTGCGTATTTAGTTCATTGACTTCTAAAATAAAATATTTTTACAGTATCCTAGTGCTAAGATCTAGGATGAGTGGAGTGGTTTCTAAAGCTTTTCCCAAAAAATATTATCTGCATTTCAAAATAATACCTAGATCTCTCTTAAGGTTAACAATGTGAAAGGAGTCTCTGCTGTCATAAAGGCGTGAGAGTTGGTGTGATTTACCATTGATCATATTGCCCTCAAAATTATTAAAAGGAGTCACTGTAGATGCACACTAGTTTTTTAGCATTGCTGTTTTCCATTTCATGCCAAAGGTACTTCATAACTTTGTAGAAGCATGAGAAAATAACTTATCTAGCTGTTCTTAACACATTAAAAAATGTATTTTATCACTGAACAAGATTTCTCACCTGGCTTCCCTTTTATTTTAAAAGGAATTTAAAATTATGTTTTAAAATAGTTTAAAATTGTGGATATTGGAATAAAATGAAAGAAGAATTAGAGAAAGATTGAAGTTATTAATCCTGTTTGTTAGTTTTATTCTTAGCTTAGTTGGAGTATACCTCAAATGAGAAATTCACTCCTTCCTTGTGGATCTGGGCCTTTTATAGAGAATTCTGTGTGTGTGATACGAGGGTATGAAGAAATTGAACTAATCTACCTGTGCAGTCTAGCGCACTGGTCTTGGAGTTGGCATAGTTCCTGCCAAACTGTTCCTCTTATGTTCTTAATATGGGAGTTGTGGTTTTTTCTGCTCTTCCCCTTATAAAATAGGTCCAGCGGTATTTATACGATTAATATTAACTCATTTTTAAGTTTGCTTTCATTCTTCAGGGCATATTCATTGACTCAATATATTTATTTGTATTCTTCAAGTAAGATTTTTTTAAAATAAGAATTACGGATAAAGCAGGAAAGACAGGACCATTTTCTACTTTTTGATGTGTCTTTAAAAGTAATTAATATTTGCCCTTCTTGTATGCAGTTATTTTTACAAAATATTGAGAAAGGACCTGGATTTTGCTCTTATTACTAGTCAGATCAGACAGTCATCTTGGCATCTGTGCAAAGCCTTAATTTTTTGAAGCAGGCTGATCACCTGTTGTAGATTTAAATGACTGTTGTGTTTTTGAATGAGCTGCTTACTTAAAGAGGAGGAGGATATTCTTGTCCAGTGAAATTAAAGGAGTGACTCTTTCTTTCACTAGGCAGTTGATTCTTGATGGACAGTGGGATGAGGTTCTTCAGTTTATTCAGCCTCTTGAATGTATGGAAAAATTCGACAAGAAAAGGTAAAATAGAATGTATGTCAGAGTTCAATTTTTTGAGCTGTGGAAAACATATTTCTAAGTATTGTATATGAAAGCACTAGTTCTAAGTTTTTCACGTTAGTTTTTGTTTTTTTTCTAACCTCTATACCATTCCTAAAGTGTGTGCATGTGTTTTTTTACCTTAAACTGTGAAAAATACGTGCACATAATCTGTCATGAGTTTTCATTTGCCATACACTTTAGGAATACGGTGCCTGTTTTTATATTTGGATGCTCTGTCATATTTCTATTTAAGAAATTAGTATGATTGCTGTGTTTTTTTCTTAGTAGCCTTCTGATAATTTAGATGTAATATTTCTGAAAGCAATAATTGAAAAAGACATTTTCTGTTAAAATATAATTTTGTGGTTACCAATTTGTTAAAATTTGAGATCAGAGTTCCTTGTTCTAATGGCCAATTTCTATGCCTAACTCAAAAATTAGCTGTAAAATACTCTGTTTATTTCTAAAAGAATGTTTAGCTACTGGATCAAGATTTATAGTATTTCACTTCTCACCTGCAGATTTCGTTATATTATAATGAAGCAGAAGTTCTTGGAAGCCTTATGTGTAAACAACGCGATGTCAGCGGAAGATGAGCCTCAGCATGTAAGAATTGTCTCTGTTTTGTGAAAATTTTTTTGTTGTCAAGAAGCCTATTGAGGTATTCTGATTAAAGGCAAAGCGGAAGCTTCCAGCACTGAATACACAAATTTGAGCTATTACCGAATGGTTTCATAAACAACGGAAAAAATAATTGGTATCCTTTGGAAATTAATGTGGCTCCCAGGTCTCAAGTAGAATTGTGTATACAAAGGCTGCTTGAAACTTAGCAGCGTAGATCAGTAACCACATGCCGTGTTTATGGTCCTGATTCAGAGATTTACTTTATGCCATTATGCTAGAGTACAGGGCTCTATTTTTCAAAAGAGTTCTGAAGCAAGCCTCAGAATTATGGAAATTTATTGTCATAATCAGGACCAGGTGAAAGATTCCAATTTGAATTAAACTTAATTTCTGTTGCTTTTAGAGAGAAAGGACACAGTTGTTTCTTCGGAGGGAACAGATGTGTTCACAAAGGACCAATTCAGTTAAAAGTACAAACAGCACATTAGGCTTTCAATATAGAAAGAGACATTAACTCAAACTGACAAGGTGTGCAGATTGTGGAAATTAATTGTAGTTTTTCATTTATGTTGACAACACATGAATACCAAATTTCTAACAAATGTTATGAACTTAACACTGCTGGCATTCTTAATTAAGACAATTGATTTCGTTTTCCAAACTGAATTGATTTTAATTCTAGGTCCCATTACACATGCATCGTACTGCAGGGTCTTCTCTTGACAGTGCAGAGAAAGCTAAAAGGAAGTCTTTATTTATAGTTGTAAAAGGAAGGTGTACTATTCCTCTAATCACTCAATCAGTATAATGTTACTAGATGGCAGTAGAGGAAAAAAAATCAGATTTATATCCTTTATTTTTTGTTTTGAATGTAATCAAATGTGCTGGCATGTTGTGGATGAAAGGCTGCTGTATTGAGCAGAAGCTAGGTAACATGGGTAAGTGGGGGGGTTTATAATTTTTTTCTAAATCTTTGTAACTAAAAATACCAAGCTGCGTGTATTTAATGTGGTTCTCGGCTTTTAGCTATCAACAAGCTTTGTACTAAGCCCTCTGTTCACTTGGAGGTCTTCTCTTGTGAGAACTTCTTGAACTTTTTTAAAATATTTTTGATTGAAGAACAGAAAATCTCAATGTAAAAGATAATTCCAAGTTGCTAATCACTGGAAACTAGAGAAATCTACAAGCCTTTTATAACTTATGCTAATAGCTTTTCATAGACATAAAAAAGGGAAAAAACCCTTCAGCTGGTTTTGAGAATGGAAGTAACCTTTTTGTGCTACAATAGGATTGTAGCTGTTTAGCTACAGGTTTAAAATTTGAGGCCTGTGAAACCTGCAGTGACGTGAAGAAGTTCCATAGACCTGTAGAAAGTGGGACTGGGGGCGATTTCAGGAAGTAAGAGCATCCAGAAATTTGGCTCTGTTGTAACTACGTTTGCATCAGCAATTTTGGACTCTGTTGCATTAAGATATAAACAGTAATAGTAATAAAGGAATGATAGTGGAGAAATTCTGCTACTGCCTGTTCTTCTTCCACTGACTGTTTCATTGTAGAAATATACATACTACAAACTATTCTGTTACTGTTAATATTTCTGTAGCTGGAATTTACAATGCGGGAGGCTGTACAGTGCCTACATGCACTGGAAGAATATTGTCCCTCTAAGGAAGACTACAGTAAACTCTGCTTGCTGCTGACGCTGCCTCGCTTGACCAACCACGCAGAATTCAAGGACTGGAATCCCAGCACTGCACGGGTTCACTGCTTTGAAGAAGCCTGTGTCATGGTGGCAGAGTTTATTCCTGCCGATAGGAAACTGAGTGAGGCTGGCTTCAAAGCAAGTAACAATCGCTTATTTCAGCTTGTAATGAAGGGATTGCTTTATGAATGTTGTGTGGAATTCTGTCAGAGTAAAGCAACAGGAGAAGAAATCACAGAAAGTGAAGTATTGCTGGGCATTGATCTCTTGTGTGGTAATGGGTGTGATGACTTGGACCTTAGCTTATTATCATGGCTGCAGAATCTGCCAGCTACTGTTTTTTCTTGTGCTTTTGAACAAAAGATGCTTAATATTCATGTTGATAAACTCCTCAAGCCTACAAAAGCTGCGTATGCTGATCTTTTGACGCCTCTTATCAGCAAACTTTCTCCTTACCCATCATCCCCAATGAGACGGCCTCAGTCAGCAGACGCTTACATGACCCGCTCCTTAAACCCTGCCTTAGATGGGCTGTCGTGTGGATTAACGAATCACGATAAGCGAGTCACAGATCTTGGGACCAAAACTTCTCCAATGTCGCACTCCTTTGCTAATTTCCATTACCCAGGAGTACAGAATCTCAGCCGAAGTCTCATGCTTGAGAACACTGAGTGTCACAGCATTTTTGAAGAGTCACCTGAGCGGTAAGTGCAACTGTAGCTTTATTTTTACCTTGGCTTGTGTTGCACTTTATCTTACTGGGTTCTTACCTACAATGTAACTTTGAACATGATTGTAACATTCAAACATGATTCAATTGTTGAAATTCTGTTGTAATTAAAACTCTGTATAAAAAGGGGTTTCTTCCTTACACTGTTATGATTGAAGTAAATTTTCATATTTGGTCTTGAGCCTTATGGATTCAATCTGGACTTTCTTAAAGCTGAAATCCCAGTACAGAGCACAAATATGCTCTGATTATGTAGCAGTCAGCTAAGATTTATGTTCAGTATTACTGAATTCTTTCATTCCAGATAAATAAACGGAGACTGTGGAATAGCTATAGCTCCATCTTCGTTTCCCATCCCATTCTGTCTTCACGTGTCTGTAAATGTTGGTCCTGACACAGTAAATGATTAGGTATACTTCAGAAATTTACACACGGAAATAGTCCAAACGAAGTCAGTGGAAATGACTATATGCCATCATTGCAGCATTGCTCTATCGCTTAACAATAGTAGTTCAGCTTAAATATTCATTTACCATTTTCCAAAACAAATCTGAATAAGGCTGATGAATGTATTACGCTTTTCATACTGGGCTTGGACATAGTTGGGTTATGATAGTGGTGAATGCTATTAATAACTTCTTTTAATGTAACGTAGGCTGCAAAACCGACTTCTTTCCTTCCTTAAGAACTAAAGCCTGTATCAAAACTTTGTGCTTTTTACCTTCTGAGAGAAAAGTGCTGTTAACTGGGAGAAATGGAGCTTGTTATTGTGTTTTTGCTTGGCCTTAATTTTAATCAGTAGTTCTACCCCTTTCTAAAGGTTATATCCATGCCTCTCTAGAAAGCAGCTGCCAGCTGTTTTGGCTCGTAGAGAGCCAGGTGGGTAACTAGCGCTGCACTCAGGTGCACTGGCCAGCAGAGGACACTGGTAGAGCTGTGGTCTTCAATCCTGGCCGCCGTTGGTGACGTTGTCTATTAGTTTTGCCTTACAGCAATATTTTGTATCTTGTATTAAGATAAAGAGCAGCTGTAACTAAACTCAATAAAAGGGAAACAAACACCATCATACTGATGTCACTTCACCAATAACAATGGAAACTTTTGCACTAATGTATGTCTTAATACATTCTCTTAATCCTTATCTTGAAAGGAGCCATTTCATTTGATTCTAAATGATCCGCTTTAAATTTTTGGTTTTACCAGCCTCTTCACAACTGGAGTTTGTTTGTGGATAGCTGAAGTCTTACGGAAATATGTCTTGAGTTCCTTTTTAAAAAAGGGTACTTCCTGAAGACACTAATAAATTGTGAATCCTCTAATTTTACTCAAATCTTTACATTTGTGCCTATAGTCCAGGGACCAATGTTAAAACTGATTCTGGAAAGTTTTTTGTTTCCTTTTTCATTTTTAGTGTATTAGAATAATTTTGCACAAATAAATAGTTATCTGGTAAGCTAAATAAAGTGGTAAATTGCTGCAGTGTTTTTTTGTGTAGGCATTTACATGTAATGTTAAGTGAAGGTGATAGATCTTATCATGCCTTTTCATTAAAAAGGGTTAGAATTAGGTTAAGGTGCCAGACCCATAGTTTCCAAGAAGGCATTACATTTTTCAGAAAAAATACAATTTCAGATTAAGTGTCCAATTTAAATGGCAGTATATGCAAGGGCAGAAGCTGGGAAGCTGAACTTCATGTAAATCTGGCCCTTGCTTTTTCTTGCACATGACAGAAATACGGTATTTCTTTTATAAATCGTATTCTGCAAGCATTACTCGTATTTTAGTTAGCTAAGTTACTTTTGTTATTATACCCAAAAAGTTCAAAATAACTTCTTAAAGATCTTTGCTCCAAGTCACCGAGTAAAGAGGACTTTGTAAGCTGACAAAACTGAAGATGGGAATCCAGGGCTTTAATGTGTTCTGCATGCTTAGTGATTGCTAAAGCTCAGTAAGAGTTTCATGCAGAAATACTTACATGATACAAGAACAGCAAAACTGATATAAACGCTTTCCTATGTAGCGTTTCCAGGAATGTCCAAGCTGATGGATGTTAAGTATTTTTTAAATTTAGATTTATAGTGGTAATGTTACTAATGTATTATAGAAGACATTAGTCACATAGTGTGTCTGATACGTTCCATGCACATACTTGCTTTGAAAACAGGAGACCTTGAATAACTTAAAGGGTGTATAATTCAAGTGTAGGGATAGAAACCATGGAATTTGGATATCCCATGGTGGTAAGGCTTTTTGGAAAATGTGGGGACAAAGGACTGTCTGTCTAGCACTGACTGTGCTATTTGTTAGGGGTTTTGTTTAGTGTAACACATTGCAAGTGGCATTTTTTCCTAAGGAATATCTTCAGTTTTATGTGACTTAAGAAGTTTGCGTACTTCTGTTATCAGATTTTACTCTAGAATGCTATCTTTCTCTATTTACCAGGGGATTTTCTACTCTTAATTTTTCTCAATTAATCCTCTCTTCTCTTCCATGTTGCTGCAAGAAGTGATACTCCCGTGGAGCCACAGCATCCCATCAGCAGTGAGACTTTGTGCCAGAGTTCAGCTCCAGAAAATGAACCAGTTAATGGAGCACAGAGTCAGGGATCAGCCAAACAAGAAAAAAATGAGGTAGTGGTTGTTTGTTTAAAAATAATGAGGCCCTTTGAGCTGTGTTCTGATCACTTCATAATGATTTGCCTTTGTGTTGAGAACTTCATGCATGACAATGGATGGCTTTGAAACCTGTTTTTACTACAGTGAAAATACCATGTTGTGTCTTATATAAGACGTTAGTCTTTTTTCTGTGGTATAAAGTTTTGCTGTCATCTGTGTCTGTAATGCAGCTGATTAGTGTGCCGTCTCACATCAGCAGTGTTGCTAAACTGTTGTGTATATCTGAAAAAAAAAAAAAAAGCTTTGCAGTACTCAGCACCAGTAATGTTAGATTAAACAATGCTTAAGTGGTCTTAGTGTTTTAGCAAGGAATCTGGCACGTAGCCTGCAATTTTTGGTGTTAACGCTGGGTTTCATAGGTCATCTTACATCATTTTCTGTCTAGAACACCGAGAAATTAAAATTGGATAATTCCCTAGTAAATGTATCTTTGCTGTTCAGCATCCAATAGCATAACCTTTTGTTTGGATTCATCTTTGAAGGCCTGTGCCTTGACTACCTTTCTTTTTTTCCTTTTTTCTCTTTAACAGCAACGTGGGGAAAGTGAAATAATAGTTCAGTAGGGAACAATGAAAACAGTTATCCGTTCTATCCTGTTTCCACGTTTTTAAAATACCTGTCTCTTAAATCAGTAACGATGAATAACATTGAGCATGCAGCCTGTTTTGTTTGCAGACGCCGGTTTGATTTTCTTAAGTAAACTTTGTCTGGGCTTATGACACCTATATGGTACTGAAAACCAGTCTAGTCTTGACAGGGCTTGTAGACTCTGGATACTTGAGTGAGGCAATGGGGCCTGTTGGAGGATTAACAAAGTCCTCCAAATTTGAGGACTTCAGTCCCCTGCAGGACTTTGCTGAGTAACTTCTCTGCTGCAACAGTGTTGTGTACGCACACGGGCAGTAAGGGGAGAGAGGATGGAGCTTAGCTAGAGGTCTAACAGAGCAGGCTTCAAAAGGCAAAAAACTTGACACAGTATTTATAGGAGAGAATGAAGAAAGTAGATACTGTGCTGTGGGTGAAGATGTTGGCCAGACTATTATACACAAGTAGAAAAGAATGTAGTACACAGTCCAATTTCACCTTGTTTTGTTTTCCACATTGTAGTGGTATATGTGTATACCTGTGCGAGTAAGAAATTCATAAACGTTTCTTTTCATAGCTTTATTTTTGCATTGTTCCTGAAGAGGTTGAGTTAGAAGCCACAGTTGATAGAACAGAGCATCTGGGAACATATTTTAGGTTTAGATTTTAGTTTGGGTAATAATGACACAATCCAAAGAATCAAAGGATTGAATCCAACTGCAATAAACAAGTGTCAGTCATGGAAAGAAGTATAGATGAGAATATACCTGTTGCTTAGAAGAATTGTAATGCAATGATTGGGGAATAGTTCATGGATTTGAAATACAGAGAATGAATGCTTTATGTACTTCTGAAGATAACTTCAGAGTTTCTAAACTGCAGGTATTCATCTCGGGAAACCTAAGGTGGTACACTTAAAAATGCAACAGTACTAGGAAATCTGTTATAAACCAAGATACTTGTTTGTATGACTTGTGTGACACTTGTTTGTGTCAGAGAACACAAAATCATAATGGAAGTATTTTTATTTAGAAGAGATGCAAAGGCTCATAGTTATGAAGAAAGATCCTCTGCGTGAGTTGTCTGAACTAATGCAAAGTTATCAGGATGTCCGTATACAACTTAGAATCACTAGATGACAAAGATGTTACTTTTGAAAACAAACAAAAAACCCACCAGGGTTGTTTATTTCTTTTACTGTATTTTTTTTCCCTAGTGGTTGGTAAATATGCAGTTAAGCTTTTTTTTTTCTTTAGGAAGTGCATGGCACTTCAGTGTTGATACTTTGGCCTTGGACTAAAGTGCCTTTGGTTTTCTGTAGGGTATTTTTGTTTGTTCATTTTTAACTTGTTATCAACTGTTTTATGATGGTAGCATTTGGAACTAGTGGCACAGAGAGAAAGTGTGGATCGGAGGAATGCAGAAGGCAGTGAGTCCTGGGGAGCTGGCAGTGTGGGAAGCTAAAGAACAGTATGTAAAAGGGAAGAGATTATGAGAAACGAACTCAAGTATTTGTGTAAGGAATTTTAAAGTTAGGACAAGGCACCAATCTCAGAAGTAAGATGTAACACTTGGATAGACTACTTCAAGGTTGGCTACTGAGAGAAGTAAATTGGATTTGCAGACTGATGGCAGGGAGGTGTCAACGTGGCACACAATACTAAAATTGTAGTGAAAATATGACTTGGAATTTGGAATGTAACTTAGATTGTTTTCTAATTTTTATTTTCAGTTTACAGTCACCTATTTGTTTTGACCTTAAGTAATACTTTGGAAGCTTTGTAGGAAAGAGAAGCCTCCGTCTGAATTATGGCAGAACTGCTTCAACAGTGAATAGCACAGGCTGGCAGTGATTTCCTTTTTTAATTTGTAAATTGTATCTGGTTTTAGGCAAGAACAAAAGCATTGCCCTGAGAGGAGAATCTGCTGGCCTTTTAATGCCTGTATTGAAATAATGAATCAGAAAGTGAATATTTAGGTTAAATACCACAATTAACTACTTAATACTTAATTCATCAGTAATTCTCATTTCCTTTTAGCTTCGTGATTCAACTGAGCAGTTTCAGGAATATTACAGGCAAAGACTACGCTACCAGCAGCACTTAGAACAGAAGGAGCAGCAACGACAGTTGTACCAGCAAATGTTGTTGGAAGGAGGTGTAAATCAAGAAGATGGAGCTGACCAGCAACAGAATCTTACTGAACAGTTTCTTAACAGGTTAGGGGGTTGTTTTGCTTCTCCCTCCACTCACTCCTGTCCTTCCTTAAGTTCATGTAATGACCAGTTTTGGTCTTTTTTTTTTTCCTTTCCTTTGGTCATTTGTTATTAGATCTATCCAGAAGCTAGGAGAATTAAATATGGGTATGGACAGTCTTGGAAATGATGTACAAACACTTAGCCAGCAATGTAATGGGAGCAAAGGGAATGCATGTACCAATCCAGCGAGTAACTTGTCATCAACACCTTCAGATGCTAGTCAGAGGATAACAACTGATAGCCAAAATATTAATACAAGCACTCCTCGGAAGCGTGGATTAGCTAATCAGATACCCTTTCCTGAAGAGTCACCTGTACTCGGGAATCAAACGTAAGTTATATGACACCGTTCAGCACTAGAAATGTCCTTCTCTTAGCATTGTGGGAGTAGCTGTTTGTATTTATTTTTAGTTATCAAATGAATTTTTCATTGAATAGGGGTATTTTAGCTCACGATCAGTGTTTTCTACATATTTTCATAGGGATTATAAATTTTTTTTGACTGCAAATGTGAGAAATAGTGGTTATTTGTTATGGTTTACATTTTATGCTTATTTTTAATTTCAGACTTTTAAATCCATCTTATATGTATAGTTCTTGTTTATTTTGTGCTCTACTAAGTTTCTGAAAGCTTTTTTATTAAATACAAACTAGATGGAGAGAGAGGCAGGGTAGAGTGGGAATTGAATTTCTTATGTTAACTGAAGGTAGTGCTGACCTGAAAGCAACAACCACTTTTCCACGTGTGTGTATACATATACGTGTATATGTATGTATGTTATGGAATGAAAACAAATATATTTAACTTGCATTCACTTATTTAATGCCTGGAGTTGCTGCAAAATCAGCAACCTCATGTAAAAATTACAGTTTAATGATAAAGAATCGGACATGTGTAACACTTGTCCACATAAATCAGTTCTGAGTATGACCGAAACTGTAACTTTAGTCCAAAAAATACCTATAAACATATCTGTCCCTGCTCGTGTTTTTTCTTTCTTGTTGTGAATTTAAACTCTTCACCAAATCAAAACAGTGCATCAGAACATGCTGTCTCTCAGCCACAGTTGGAAGACTCTTCAGGGAATTTAACTAGGACAAGAGGCGATGAGGTGAGTTTTCTTATTGTCCTTTACAACTTGTGTTTTCACAAGATTCAATATTTAATCCTCTGTACGTGACATCCTTGCATTGTAAATAGATATTTAGAATGAATTTTGGTTGATGCAGTACCTACAGAATCACAGAGCCGCTAAGATTGGCAGGGATGTCTGGAGACTGAGTCCAAACCCACTGCTCAGAGAAAGGTCAATGAGAGCAGGTTGTTTGGGGCTGGGTCCAGTTGGGTTTTGAGTATCTCCAAGTATGCAAACTCCACAACTTCTGTGGACACCCTGTTCCCATGTCTGACCACCCTCATAGTGTTTTTAAAACAACAAAAAACCTTAAATGGAATTTCCTATATTTCAATTTGTGTCCACTGCCTCTTGTCCTTTCACGGGATACCACTGATTAGAGTTTTGCTCAGTCTTCTTTACTCCTTCTGTCGGGTATTTACATACACTGATGACATTTACACACACCTCACTCCCCCGAAAATCCTTTCTGATCTCAAGGCCCCATAGTCCCAGCTCTCTCAGCTTCTCCTTGTACAACAGACGTTCCAATGGGGTGTCTTTTACAGCCATTGTTTTGTGTTTTCCAGGTCGCAATTTTGATTGTTGGACTCCAGTCAGAATGGTCTGACTTTAGGGAAATAACTTTGCAATAAGTACATGCCAAAGTTTCTGCATCAGATAAATAAAAATCAAAATTTTAGAAATGTGGTGATGAAGTTGTCTGGAGTATGATGTAATAAAGAGCATAATTTAAAGAGAACTTTGTGTTATCTACAGGGTGAAAAGATGATTCTTATGTTTAGTATTATATTTGTTTTATAAACTGTGTTTATGATTTTGACTGTTCCCAGTAAAAATGCAACTTTGCTCCCCTCGCAAGTTTCACACAGATCAAATGTGTTTACACAGAAATAAACTGGTAATATCATGCTTTTAAGAAAAGCTGTTGGAAGCCTGCAGGAAGAATGAGAAATGTTAATCTAATGTTAGCCATATGAGTGAGCTGAAGAAAAGAACTTTTTGAAGTATGCCATTCCTTGACCCTAGAGTAGACATTGTTTTACAAACCCATAATTGGAATAATTTAGCCTGGTGCTGCTGCTTACTAATACTTTGGTACAACAGTTTTACATTATTCTGCAGAACAGTCACGTCCACTTTAAACTGTCCAGTTTTATGCTGAAGAACCTAATTTGACTGTTATCCTTCTACACAGGATGACAAATCAAAAAAGCAATTCATTTGTATTAACACTCTAGAAGACACACAAGCTGTCAGAGCTGTAGCCTTTCATCCCAGTGGGAGCTTATATGCTGTTGGCTCCAACTCCAAAACTTTGAGAGTGTGTGCCTATCCAGAAGTGATTGACCCAAGGTAAGAAAGCTTGTATAATCATTTCTTTTTCTGTATCATAGCACTTCTTTCTCCTGTAGCTACTGATACCCGTACATTTCATACCTTGCTTTTGTTGTCATAAATAGTGCACTGCTTTCCTTAGCAACCTGAACTACCAAACAAAAATAAGATGATCTACTGAAGAATCTGTATATTTCTGGGGGAATTTTTTGCTCTCTTCCTTTACTGTTATTTTTGTCTCAGCAGGTGGGCTTTTCTGTGTTTACTATGATAGCATGTGTCAGTTCTCAAGCCAGCACAAATTGGGCTTTATGAGATGCAGTTTCTGGCAGGAGGACAGACTTGACAGTAGAGAAAGCAATATCATCTCCAGCCTTTACAGCAAAATTTGCCAGAGCATGTCTGTTTGCCCATTGTTACTATAAATGTTGTTTTCCTGATACTTTGGTTCCTTGACAGGAAAAGCACTATTTGTGGTTTACTGTGCACTCAGTCTTTTCTGTTTTCTTCTCACTCGTTGGATGGGGCTTTGAGCAACCTGGGCTAGTGGGAGGTGTCCCTGCCTGTGGCAGGAGGGTTGGAACTAGATGATCTTTAAGGTCCCTTCCAACTCTAACCTTTCTATGATTTTTTCAATAGCGGGGGAAAAGTATTTTTTCACCTGCAAGTAAGTATTGCCATATCAGTAACCATCTCCCTATCTCTGCTCCGGTTACATTATTTTTCTTGGAGTAGGGGATAAGTGCAGGCATCTAAAACTTCACAATTTCAGAATGATCTACAAGTATGCGGAATGACTTTATCTGGGACAACTTCCCAGTTTAGGACTCATGTTCAGGCTTCCAAAGTGCTCAAAAAGTAATCTGACTTTTTTTTCTTCTCCTCCTTAAATATCATCAGTAAGGTAGCCTTTGAAGTTTAATTCCAAAATATTTATTGTCAATGTATGAAACAAACAAACAAACAAAAATAGTTGATTTCTCTGCTAGCCAGTGCAGGCTGGCTTGCTGGGCCTGAAGCCCAGACAACCTCCTCTTGATTGGTAAACAGTGCAAAACATTTTCAGTGGACTGGACCTCTCCTTATTTACTAACTCTGCTCTTGCACAACATGCTCCAGCCATTGGGAAAAATTAGATTGACTCTGCAGCCTTAATCTCCATTTACGGTGCATGATCTGATGTGACAAGTGACATAGTGCATCTGGATATGAAAGGAATACTGAGATTTCCTTAATTATGAACTTGTACATCTTCCTCTTCCTATTTTTTTTCACTATGCTTACAGTCTGCCAAAAACATTTCGTCATGCGATTTACAATTCAGCAGAGAGATTACATTATCTTAAAGATATTCTAATCCTTGTAACAGCCTGAGTCCAGACACACATTCAAAATTTTTCGTGTTTTTCAAAAAGCTGTAGTTGTGTAGAGTATCTGGTAAACAGCAGTTGTTTAACTGTACGTCAAAGTTTTGTTGGGATTTTTTAAAGTTTTTTAAATTGTCCTTTGAACTGGTGTATGATTCACAACAGGTTTTTGGGTTTTTTTCCCTTTTTCTAAAGGTATAATAGTAATGTGCTTTCTTTCACATGTTTGAGATTAAACACTGGTAGATACACAATACCATTCTGCGGATTTTGCTTGGGTAAGCACAGTGGTTCCATGCAGATGACTGGCAGCACATGGTCTCTGTGCTGCATAGGTGCTGCCATGTCCTGACAAATTCAGTGATTCTCAGCTGCTGCCTGCACCTCTTAACAAATGCTGTGAACCCAAACTTTGAGTGTGATACAAGGCTAATGCCATTTAGGAAGCCTTGTAGCGTGTGTTGAATGGTGATCCCGATTTAGGCTAATCTGTCATGGATTTCTGCTCTGGGAACAAAATATAATTAGCTTCCATGTAGATTTATTTTAGTATTCTTTACTAAAGCCATGTTTATCTCAAAAGGTTTTAAATAGATGTAGATGTTTGTCTGCTGTTTTTTCTTTCTGCCTCTTCTGTTCAAGTATTTATAGTATGGTTTCTGAATTTTTCAGTAGTTTAATTTGTTGATTTCTGTTGTTGATGTTACTGGAGTGAATGTCGATGAGTTGGATACAGCAATACTTAAGTACTTGACTACTTCCTTCTATGGGAACAGAGAAATAACATTGTAGGGAAGTAATCGATTGAAATACAGTAAATTTACATCAACGGGACTGTTCCTTTTATTTCAGCCATGTGTAAAGCCGATCTGGTTTCAGAAATAAGAATGTATGGTATGTTTAGATGCTGTGAAGATTCCTGCATTAACGTATAATTGTCACTGTCTTTCTTGCACAGACTGCTGTATTAGATTTTCTAGTAGATGAGTGAAGCTTTGAGAGTGACTTTAATCAACAAATAATATCCAATGCCCAGCTCATAATGGTGAACAAGTATGAGTTTTTTCTTTTGTTGTACTTTTTTTGTTATTTATTTTTATTTAATGGCCAGCAAGGAGGTAGTATTTGACTTGAGCCAGCATTTTTCTCTGTCTTCCCAGCTAGGGTTAACACTGAAGCGCTTTTCTTGATCCTTTAACTACTTTAAGTTTTTGATGAGTCCCAGTCATTCTGACAGCAAGGATGACATAGACAGCGGAGTTCTGGATAAAAAAGCAGGCCTCAGTTTTTATTGCTACAATACTATGAGGCACAGCAACAGCCCCAAACACAAGTATATGGAGCGCAGCCATATAATTATGCTGTCATACCAAACGCAATCCCCAGTTAGGGATTGTCTAGTGGGTGGGAAACTGGAAGCAAAACACCTTCCTGCATGCATATGCAGAGGTTACACAGGCTTCTGCTTTCTTCTTTCGGGAATCTGGATTTTCTAACCTGCAGCATGATAGTTTAGTCCCAGACCCAGCCTTTAGCCATGCCAGCTGCACTGGGTACTACCATAGACAGTGTGTGCATTAGGAGCTTTCTTGCCCTACTGTTGCTCAGTTGAACTCAAGCAGGGTCAATAGCAGCCACGGGATCAAGATGTTGAAGTATGAAGGGTGTAGAGAAAAATCCCACCAATTTAGAACTCTAGGGATAAGGTCTCATTGTATGTAGCTAGTAATTACTATTTCATCTGTATCAACCCTTTATAGATGAAGGGGCTATGTAAGTTCTTTTTGTATGTCCAGCCACAAATACAATGGGAAGATGAGGAAAAACAGAGAAAATGGGATGGAGAAGATCTTTCTGTTCTGTCTTAGATCACATGTGTATGTTTCAATGCAAACAGTCACACATATTTCATATTACCATAAGATAATAGAAAAACAATATTTTCATTTCAGAATACATTGTTTTCCTTACAAATAAAAGGAAAATGGATCTTTTTCTTTTTTTTTTTTTTTCCAGTGCTTACAATACTCCTAAACAACCTGTAGTTCGCTTCAAAAGGAACAAGCATCATAAAGGATCAATCTACTGTGTAGCCTGGAGTCCCTGTGGACAGCTGTTAGCTACTGGTTCTAATGATAAATATGTGAAAGTACTGCCTTTTAATGCAGAAACTTGTAATGCAACAGGTAGTGTGTGTATTTAATTTAAAGAACTTATTTTCAATTATTTGTCCAATATTTGGCAAAACCATTCAAGTTACATTGATTATGTAGTTAATAGGTTTTGTTGTTTCAATTCTAATACTTCGATTAACGTGCTCTCTCTTCCCTTTCACTATCACTGTAGTTTCTGTCTAGCAAAGAGCTGTTGAGAGGTTGGGGATTATCTTTTGGGGTGGGGTTGGGTTGGTTTTTTGTTTGTTTGCATTTTAGTTTTGTTCAAGACTCTCTGGTATTGTGCTGTCTTCTAGTAGTTTGGTTTTTTTGTTTGGGTTTTTTTTTTCGGTATGTTAAAACAACCAGATGTTCTTACCCAGCTTAGTTCTTGACTGTTAGTAGGACTTTATTTCCAGTTCCCCTACTTCTTGCCTAGTTCTGTCATCTTCTCCCCTATCTTAGAAGTCTACAGCTTCTGTCCCAGCAAATACTATTTTCCATGCCTAACCCTCCTAATCAATACACTGAATATGGCTCTTATCTTTTCTGTTTTGAACTTAGGATACCTTGTCTTATGTGGTTCCCTGTTCTCAATGATACTTCCCTCCTGGCAGAGAAAGCCTTTTTAGTTTACCATAGTTTACAAAAAGGAGTAAGCGTACTCTAGAAACCTTGACTGGATTTGGCCGTGGAGATGGTCCATGTACTTTTTGCAAAGCTTTCGTAACTGTAGGAAGCTCAAGCAACACTCAATAAAAATAAGATTCTTGGAGATTTTATTTGAACTGTAATAATCAAAATAGTGCATTCTATGGAAAGTGCACAACAATGTTTATACTTAGTAGAATACCTGCCCTTGCCTAAAATATTCTGTGTTATCACTGTAGCTGCTTTAAAGATTACAGGAGTAACAGTGATAAAGTATGCCTCATTTTCTTCCTCAATTTCTAAATTATTTTAGGTTTTTATTTGGAATTCAGCATGCACGATGGGACAATCAGAGACCTTGCTTTTATGGAAGGCCCAGAAAGTGGTGGTGCTATTTTAATAAGTGCCGGAGCAGGGGACTGTAATATTTACACAACAGACTGTCAGCGAGGACAAGGCCTGCATGCTCTCAGCGGTCACACTGGTATGTATGTTGTTGCTTCTCTCTCGCATTTTTAAAGTCTGTATTACATTCCAGTAAAGTTGTTGGTTTGGGGGTTTTGAATGTCTTTGGGATTTTATTTCTAGCAAGGCTTTTTTTATCTTTTCAAACTGCACTTGAGGTATTTGGACAGGGGGTGTTTGTTTTTAAATACATCGGCTGTTAATTAATGGAGAGAGTGGTTGCTTCATTCCAGAGAAGGTGCAAAGCTGGGTACTGCCTTATACTGTTGGCATTTTAGATCATGCCACCTGCAGGTTTTCCATAGGACTCTTAAATTCTTGAATGCAAAAATATAATCAGAACTGTAATATTTCATTATATGATTAATGATATTTAATCGTCTTGTTCACAGGTCATATTTTAGCACTTTACACCTGGAGCGGCTGGATGATTGCATCTGGATCCCAAGACAAGACTGTAAGATTCTGGGATCTGAGAGTGCCAAGCTGTGTTCGTGTGGTGGGAACAACATTTCATGGAACAGGTAAGAATTACTACTGTGCTTCTCATCATCCTTGCATAAAAATATTTTTTGAAGTTATCTAAGTAGTACAGAGTGAATGCAAGGGATTTTTTGAATCACAGAATGGAGGCTTGGCTTAAAAGAAATAAGTTGTGAGGATATCTTTATCTGTGTGTTGTTTTGGTTTTGTGTTTTGGGTTGTTTTTTTTTTTTTTTAAAGTAACATTTCCTTTCAAAAGTTGGCTAGTTTTTTGCCTTGTGACTTTTTTTTCAAAGATACTTCCAAGTACATTAAAATAAAACAATACACAAGGTAACTGTTTCAGAATCAAAAGAAGGGGTGGGAAGGAGCAGCCTTTTTGGCAAGTCATCAACATATTCTATAGGAATCTGCAAAAGGATTCTTAAGAACCACTTGGGATCAGATTTGTTTCTTGAAACTTTTGGGGGGCAATAGATTAGAATGGGGGGGGGAAGGGGAGGGCAGAATTCTTTGCATTATTCTACATTATTTCATAAAGAGTGACTTACTTTCCTGTGATGAAACAGATACTTTTGCTCATGCAGCTTTAATAGTGGCTTTGCTACTACAGGTCACATTCCAGTGTGACCTATGGCTTCAGATTTTTAAGTACTGGAACATAAAAATGTTCTTATTTTAAGATAACAGTAGCTAGGTGTGTTCACCTTAAATTTAAGACCAGCATTTGGCATTCTTATACAACATATATTCTTGGTTTTAAAAAAGAAAAAAGTTGGCTATTTGTACAAATGTACATAAGTATATAATATGTGTTGTTTGAGGTGTGTTTTCTCTCATAGGAAGTGCTGTTGCCTCAGTAGCCGTTGATCCTAGTGGCCGTCTCCTGGCTACGGGACAAGAGGATTCCAGCTGTATGTTGTATGATATCCGAGGAGGACGAATGGTGCAGAGCTATCATCCTCATTCCAGCGACGTTCGTTCTGTTCGTTTCTCACCAGGGGCACACTACTTGCTCACAGGATCGTATGATATGAAAATAAAAGTGACAGACTTGCAAGGTAACATACCAAAAAGGATGCCAGGTTCACTTTCGATTTGGTGCTTTCAGTACTGAAGTTGTAAGAGAACTTAGTTCGAAGATCAGGTTTTAGTTTAAAAGGGGAAAAAAATAGTAGAGCTTTGAAGGGTTTGAAATGTATATAAATGTGATTTTTTTTTTTTTTTTTTTTTGTTCTTGTTTGGTTGGTTGTGTTGCTGAGAAATGTAGGCTATGAACTAAATCTTGTTTGAGGAGAGAGGTCTGATTATGATAGATGAACTAATTAACACTGTTGCCTGATGAGATGGCCATTGCTTTCAGGTAGCATCCATAAAATTCACCTTAAAAAAAAAAAAAAAGAAAGTATAATAATAATTATGTTTATTTTATTGGGAAGAGTTAAGAAGATAGAAGATATTGGGTATATCTAATAGGCTTGATTTTCTTGGACCGTTAAACTTTAATCACATTATTTCAAAAATCAGGTATTCAGAGTTTTTAAGTTGTACTGTGTTCAGTAATGCCTAAAAACAAAAACATTGGGGCTCTCTCACTCTGTGTGAGAGAGAGAAGAAGGGGTCAAGTATGCTTCACAAGGTGAAATACATATGTAAGCTTTACTAAACAAACAGGAAAAAACAAAACCACCAGAAAACCAGAGCTGGGATACAAATTCATGAAAGGACTAATGATTTCTGTTCCTTTGCCGTAGGGGACCTCACGAAGCAGCTTCCTCTGATGGTGGTAGGAGAGCACAAGGACAAAGTTATTCAATGCAGGTGGCATACGCAAGATCTTTCCTTCTTGTCGTCTTCTGCAGACAGAACTGTAACCCTCTGGACCTACAACGGCTAGAGTGCAAACAAAGGCGACCTATGCAGCTAAAGCACAGAGACCTGAGACTACAGAACTGTAAAAAAGTAATAATAATTAGGCATTGAGAGGGCAGCAGTTGAGCTGGAGAGTGTCGTATCAAGAGGAGGGGCACTTGTCACAGATTTTTCTGGTTTTTAGGAGGTCTTGGTGTTTTTTAGTATATTCTTTTGCAGTGCTTTCAGTCTTCCATGTGAACTCATGCTGCTGTGACCTATTGTAGTCTTGTTGCCAAAGTCTATGAGGAGAACTCTTATGTTGTCGATGTGCACTCAAAGTAACATGAATGACGTGTTTACAGTTCGGTATTAATTGCATTCCTTGGTCTTTGCCTCAATGAGAATTTTATACAGAAACTTAAGTTGAGCACCACTTTAATCAAGTTGCATGTACCTAGTTACACACACACACACACACACAAAAAAGATAAATTACTTCCACTGTTTTTTCAGATTTTATTATATTCATCACTTCTCAACGAGAGGAGAAACTTTATAACATCTCCACAGCTTCAACTTTTTTAGTAATAAATTTTGAACCTTAAAGGTGACTAGGCAGTAACCACATCTTGATTATGGTCCATTATTTAGTGTGGGTTCTTTTCTTTCTCTTCATCTAAACTGGGGGAAATGTTGCTGTTTTTACTATGTGACATTGTTTTGAACAAGCTAACATGTTGGAGGGGAAAAAGTAAAATATTGAAATTTTTTTTTTTGCTGTAGAAACATGTAATATTTTACTTTTTGAATGCAACAGAATACCTCTGTGTATAATGTACTGTAGAAGAGAGTGGATTGGCAGCAGTTGTCACGGTGAGCTTAATGGCTATCAGTTTTTCAAGTAAAAGGGATACCATTAATGCTGTAATAGAAACCAGCATGGCTTAAAATGCTATGTCTGCATGATAATTTAAGAATTAAATTGTTTGAATTCCCAGTTCAGAAGCTTATCTGAATTTTATTTCTTGCACTGTTTATGTATGGGGGAAACTGCAGTTTTATTTCTATGAAACTTTAGATTCTAATGTTTATGTATTGTTATATTTTCATATTGTACAGTTCCTTTTCCTTTTTAAAATATAAACCTTAAACACTAGGTTATTTATTTATTTGAACTGCAGTTAAGTTTTGGATTTCTCTTGGTTACTAAATTATATGTGCACTGTAGCAAGCATTTTTAACTATCGTATAAAAGTGGAAAGGTAACTATAGGAGTGTATCTGTGCTATAATCTCAATAAAGACCTCCAACACCTGCAGCCATCTCATCTGTTATTTTGGATTCTCAGTTCGTGATTCCCCCGTGCAGCTCTGATACTTAAACCGTACATCAAAATCTGTTGTATGCCTGAACTATAGAAGACTTCAGATCTTTGGTATCGTTTCCAAGTGTCTGGCTTTGCAGTGAGGTGAGTCATCACGCGGTAGCGCAGAGCTGAAACTGTTTATTTTTCTGTGTTGGACACGTAGGTTAAGGTCCTAATGCTGCTCTGGAGGAAAACAGGACTTAACTATTTTTGTTTCTCCAGTTGTCTCTCCGTGGTCAAAGCTGGCCAACTCTCTTTAATTAGCACTACAAATATTTAAATACTAGTTTCCTTAAATGAATTTTATTACAACTTGGGCCTAGGCGGAGAGGAGCTAGTTTTAACCGCTGTTCTTACGCGGGCGCTCCCACCCCTCGCTTGTATTTATACAGGAAATCGTTTTCCT
>VYZM01008060.1:192499-211453 GCA_013398915.1 Dromas ardeola
GGTCTCCTCAGGCCGCGGCGTGTCTGAGGTAAACAGGGCGGAGGCGGGGGAGAAGCGTGCGGTGCTCCGTTGTGTTGCCGTTCTAGCGTTCGGAACGTACGTCCTCGGGCGGCGCTGCCGGGGAGGCGCGGCCTTGCCCCGGGGGGGCCTGAGCGGGCCCGGGGCCGGGCGGAGGGAAGCGGGCCGGGCCGGGCAGCACCGAGGTGACAGCGCCGTGGCTGCCGCCCGGGCAGGGCAGAAACATCCTCCCGGCCTTGGCAAGGCTTTGCCGGGGGAATCTCTGTGGCGGTGACGGTGGTTAGACCCTCGCCTGGGAGCCCGGAGGAGGTCTGCGCTGTGGTACGGCATTTAGCAATGGTGAACTCTGCTCTGCGTCTGCTGATAACGACAGCTCGTTCCATCGGCCAGTCACGTTATACGGTTCAACTGTTGTGTGTGCTTGCCAGGGTTTTCTTTGTGGAAAAAAAAAAATATAAGCGACATTTAACCTGCTTAACAGAGAACTGAATTTTTAAACGCCACCTCAGAATGCTTTTTTCATGTTGTAAGATTGTTTCGGGGGTTTTTGTACAGCGTGTTACATCCTGAACTAAATATCTGAATTTCCTGTTGTATTTAGCGATACAGGATGCTGTTTCCTTTGGTATTGTGTGCAGTTGCGCTAGTAGGCAGCGGTAAAGTTCAAGATGATGAATGGATTGATCCCACGGATATGCTCAATTACGACGCGGCGTCGGGAACAATGAGGAGACCTTACAAGGTAGGGAAAGAAAAAGGGTGCAAGAACACGCGTCTCTCCCAAACAGACCTTCGGCCACAAGCTGTTGAAAGAGTCCCCCTTAAGTTGTGAAAAGTCTTTTTAAGGACTTATAAGGTTATATCTGAATCTATACACAGAAAAGTGTTGTGTGTCCATTGTTAAAATTACAAGAAAAAAAATGGCGATCTATATAATTGTAGATAATTAACTCAGGGCCTTTTACTAACAAGTTTCTGTTGCACACTGATCAAGTCACAGGAGCTGAGCTTTTTGTCTTCTCACAGGTGGTGGTTGACTGATTTATGCAGGTTGTGGCTGATTCCTCTTGAGAAATACTGGGTTAAGCAGCTCTTGCTAGTTTCTGAAGTGTCGTGTTAAATATCTAGAAAGTTATGTTCCCTTGCTGATAAAAGTTGGGGGAGTTAAGCTTCAGGTTTGTATTCTACTTGAATTATCTAGTTGCCCAGTAATATGGGAATAAACCTGATTTATTGTGTGAGAATATTATGAATGTTAATGGTGTTTTGTAATGCTGGTATCAGAGTTTTCAGAAGGAAGATCAGAATAGGGGGCGAGTGCTGTACTGTTAATAATTCATGAACATTGAGGAGGTGAAATATGAAAAGCTGGTTTTAACAAGGTGAATCATACTCATGTTGTCTTGTATGATGGGTGGACTCTACATATATCATGAGATGTGTATTGTTTATCCAGTGCACACACGGTACCGTAAACTGTGGTTGGTTGTACGAGCACCCTTGATTTTTGTCATAATTCAGCTTTCCAGTTTGGTTTTGCAGTCTTGAATAATACCATTTTAATGCTTCAGAACGCGATTTTCTGAAGCTTAGAAAATGCAGACTGCATTATTTCTCTCCACAGGGTTCCTTCTCAGTTTCCACCTGCCCCGAGTACACCTGGTAGCATCCCTAAAATTCAGCAGCAGACTTAGAAGTCTTTAAACTTGGTTCCCAACTGCTTCAGCTGTTGTAAAAAAAAAATATTTGGAGTTTCACTGTTGTCTCCCACAAAAGCAGAACTGCATCTTGAACGAGAGGAACGACTGCTTTGGGTGAATCAATGTTTTCAAGATTCCTTTCTGCTCTGCAGGGAGAGGTTTTAGGTAGACAGGCAGCTCCAGACTTTGTATCAGCGCGAGTTCACGGAGTTGTGTGGTGTTGCACTTCTTTGGGAGACTTCCCTCAACGCGCATACCAGGTTGTGTAGAAGCAGCACTGCTAAAACTAAGTCAGAGCAATTAACAGAGGAAAATGGGCTGTTGTTTCAGAAGGAACATGAAAGGAAAGGCATGCAATCCAGAATGCGGGTTTGTGTTTACTTTCAGTCTGGCTGGCTGCGTGGCCAGCTGGACTGGGAATCTGGCTGGCTGAAAACTGCCCCTTTGCTTGCTGAGTCGGTTTTTAGCCAGCCCGATTATCTAACCTGATGCGCTGCGTGGCTCACCCGCGCTCAGGGCAGGGGAAAGGGCAGGTGGGGGAGGAAAGGGCAAGACCTCACCTTTTGAAGGCAGCCTGCATTTAGATAAACTTAAAGCAATTGGCTGTTTGGAGCCTGAAATAACAGCAGAGAGGCAACTGGAGTATTGTTGGGAGAGTATTAGCAGCAAAGACCAACACTCAGTTTTTAGCTCCTTTGCTCCTTTTAAAGTGATCTGACTATAGAATTGTAACATAGCATATTGATCAAATTCTCAGATTCTAAAAATATGTGGTTTTCTTGTGTATTTTTAGGCAAACTACCATGACTCTGAGGATAAGGCCGTGGATACAATCAGTACTGAAATCTTATCAAGGTCTTCAAGGGAAGTAGATTCCTTGCAACAGAAGGTTTGTTATGAACTTCAGAATATTTTCCTGCCTTTTGTAGTTTGTGCTTCCTAATGATGCTTTTCTGGATAGTATAGGCAGGTGAATTGCTGGTATAATTTGTGAGAGACCGTGGGTTATGTAGGGGGAACCTCTTTATTGAGAGGAGAGTCTGGAAGTGGTTTGAATTCAATTCCGAATTGCCGCTCTGCCTACCAAGGTCTGTTTCCTCAAATGTTTGATAGTGTAACAGAAGTTGACAGGAGCTACGTGCTTCTGTCCAGTGTCAACAGTTTAGACATGTGGTGTTGATGTTACACCGAGCTGCCAAAATCTGAGAGACTTCCAAGTTGCCGAATTCTGTTGGATTTTAAGGGTGGGCTGTGGGCATAGAGAACGTGCTTGTGGCTGACCACAATGTGCAGTGCTGCCGCTCTCAGAAGCCACTATAAGTCCCCCACGCTGCTTCTTCCTCCACGATCAGGAGGATGCGGCAATGCTCTCGCATTCCTCAGTCATTCGGAGACCCAGTGGAATATGTAATTTTAATGTTGTTTTAGTTACGTGATGATTTTTACAGTTCTCTCTCTCTTTTTTTTTTTTTTTTTTTCCTGGATGTAAACTTAAAATTCAAGGAGATCCAGATCTTTAGTTTTTTCTAGGTTTACTGATGTTAGTATTCAAACCCTATTATTAGCAGATCTGAAATCTCCAGTACTGACCAATACCATGGAAAGTATTATCTTCAGCAACTGCATGCACTTTTTATCCGGTGTACTAATCACGGGATTATTGCTAAACTAAAGAAATGTGCCTCTCTCAATCCTGAGGTAATGTGTTGGTAGGTTGTTTTTTTTCCTGTGAACCAGGTGGTTTGAGTAAGAAGTGAATAAAATGTCTTTACGTTGCAGATTGCAGAGTGTGAGAAGAGGAATGCCAAATCACGTGAAAGCCGTAGCTTTTATATTTTCAAGCGATACTTGAATAAGATTTTAAATGAAGCTGGAAAACTTGGCCTTGTAAGTATTTGAACACACATTAAAAATTAATTAAAATTCCTATGTGTTTTTCCCCGTTATCAAGTATTGATTGATTAATTATTCTGGCTTACTTTAAATTTAAATTAAAATGAGGGGAACTGAATTGCAAAGGGAAAAATGATAGAAGTATGTGCATCCGTATTGCTGTTAGTTAGCAGTCTTTGCTCAGGAGAGACGGTTGCCGTTTGATCTGTACAGCATCCAAAGGAAGACTGTGTGAATTCAGGGTATGTATCTGAATGTCTGTTGCTGGGATGCGGCTATAGTAATACCCCGTTCAGGTCCTGTTAATGGTTGTTAAACTTGAAAGAGCCAAATTTTGTTTGCTCGTTTGCTGTAGACCTTTTAGGCCTTTGTTTTAGACTTTACCACATTAACCATCTAGGAATAGTAGCTTATTAGAGTTTGCATGTAAGAATCACCTTATTGCTTTATTATATTGTTTTTGGAGATTTTTTTTTTAATATTCAGAGGCAGAGGAATAAAACCAAACAACGTTATACTTAGCAATGTAAAATTTCTTATTTCATTATTTAATAGCTTCTATCTGTATTACCTAGCCATGATCGGGGCACACATAGTGCATTAGTAATTAATACTTGCTAATGAGAAGTGGCTCTAAAATTTTAGTAACAGGTGAGATAATTGTGGTGGTGCGTGCACACACACACCCCCCGCTTAGGTACTTGGCACAATTTCCTCCCCACCTGGGCCACATGATAGTACAACGGATCAGAAGGATACAGAATGGTCTAACGTGAAAGAAAGGGAGGAGAGGAATGGACTAGGACACCACGGCAGCCCCTTGGTTTACCCAGTTCCCATGGCTCCTACTGTTTGAAAACAATAACTGTAATCAGTCACTGTGGACAACATACGGATCATGGCCACAGGGGGGGGATATCAGGACCCCAGGTCCTAACAAGTCCCGGGTTTGTGTAACCGATGGAAAGTACCAGAACATTCCATTGTCCGAGCTGGGCCGGAGTGGAAAAGTACCTGATGAAAGACAATGATCCCCAATCCTGTAAGCAGCGATTCTGGTAAAGACCCTTTGAGCGCTTCTGGATGGCAGCAGGCTGTGGGCAGCATCTCCCCTGAGCTGAGACACCTCTCAGCTGACACCTCGAGGCCAGGGCGAGAAAACCCTTTCGAGGCTCAGCTACCGCCCGTTGAGGAACGCCCGCACATCGCGAGTGTCTGCCCTAAAGCCGAGAAAGGGAAATTTTGTAGGCTAGCCTCTCTNGAGATCGCGAAATTTTGTAGGCTAGCCTCTCTTCCATCCACCTCTCCACCTATGTGTTGTGAGATACACATTAGCTTTATGGATGTGGATGTTCTTCTGTCCGTCTGTGCATGTGTAGGACCTAAAAGCGGCATCTTTCGGCTCATTAGAGTCGCTCGCTATTAAGAAATTCCCAATCCTAGCAATCGGAGACCTCTGTTTGTGTGTGTGCGCTCATATGCTTTGCTTACATATATACATATATATATATATATAAAAATCTGAGATTTGTGATTTTGCTTATATTTATATGTATTGATTTGGGATACTTTACAGTAAGTTAGTGTGAATCTTGCCATCTTTGAATCTGTAATTAAGTTGCTGTCCAGTTATTTTGTTAAATCACTTTGTAAACCTTTAAATCAGTTAATGATTAAGTGCTGCTAAAATCCAACCTCTTGATCTACCTCAGATCGTTAATAAATTTCGGATCATTACTAAATCATAGCTGTGTCAAATATTTCCATCCATGACAACAACCCACCTCATTTTTTTAGATTTTTGCTGTAGAATTGAAAGAGTACAAACCAGTTGAATTCATGTTTTATATCATTTAGAAGAGCGAACAGAAAGGTTCTAGGATCATAGTGTGCTCCCTGTCCCACGTCTTCATCCTGCAGCCTGCCTCACGAAGCGGCTGGTACATAATGAGGGCACCTGACGGGTGTTTGCACAGGGACGCAGATTTTCATATGTACTTCTGTTCCCAAATTAGCAGCTTTTAACCATCGCTTTGCTTTGCTTTTAATTCAGCCTGAGGGAAACGTGGGCCACGTCCATTATGATGCTGAGATCATCCTTACGAAACAGACGTATTCGGAGATCCTCAGGTTTCTCAATGAGGAAACTTGGCAGTCGGGTGCTGTGGATGATGCACTTAGTGATATTTTGATCAATTTTAAGCACCACGATTATAAAGCTTGGCACTGGAGATTCGAAGACACGTTTGGAATTGATCTATATAATATGTTTCTGGTAAGAGAAGAAGAAAGGGGTTTTGTTGTTGTTTTTTAATTGCTGTTTTCTCCAGTTTCTTTCTGCAAGTCTAGCCAATGAGTATTACCATCTTAACTCCACACGTAAAGCAGTTCTTTTCATCGCACTTCCAGTGAGTCACTCTTTGTTTCATGGTCGCTGAAGGTAGAGGTGGTGTATTCACTTGAAGTAAGAATTGAAGGTTTTTTTTATTCGTCTGGTCATCTTTTCGTACTGTAGCTAGGCATTTTTTTCTGGTGTGCTTTTTTTTTGTCTTCCTGTCTCTTAAATGTTGCGTGACTCATTAGACTCTAGTACTTTCTTATCACTTAAACTGACAACTTGTGCATTAAAAACTTTCCAGATTTGTTCAACTCCTGCAGAAGCCAACAGTTGGAATATATTTATATTGAGAGAGGTATATATCTGAGGTCTTAGATTTTATAGGTTAGAGGTTTTTGTGAATTTTTGGGGAAAAAAATTCCTATAGCGTTGGAGAGAAGGAGAGCACAACTGTGTGAAAATTCCCTGTTCGAGAATAGGACATTACGAAGTGCAGACTAAGCTGAGGATCTGTCGTAAGCTGAAGCTCTCTTACCGTTCGGAATATGCTGACGTGATGTGGAGAGAAGCCTGTCTAGTTTTGAGGGGGGCCCATGGAAGCCAAATGAAAAAAGGAAGCCATCAGTAGCATAACCTCGCTGTTGGGGTCCTTGCACGGAAGGAGACTGTGAAGTGCTCCTCTGAAGTCTGGCTGCTGTTACCCAAACTGTGACTTTGTCTCTTAACCAAACTGCAGGAGCTGGCAGCGGTGGTTCATACCAGGCAAATGCTACTCAAGCACCGAATCATCACATCAGTTTTTTCATTTTAAAAGTATGGTGGGTAACGTGATAAATATTGTAAGGAAGAAAAAACTAAGTATCACAAGAAAGAAATGAGCAACTGCGACGTAAAGCTGTGCTAGGAGTGGCGACTAGTGATACCGTGAAACCTTTCTGCCTGGTACTGCTGCAGATACGCTGGGAAAGCAAGGGCAAATTCTCTCAACTGGTCTGTGTAAATGACACTAATAAAAAAAGAAGTTGTAAGTTCCTTCATGTGTGCTGGCAGTAAGCTTGGAAAATTCCAAATCTGGATCACAGTTTTTTCCCCGTTTTCTTTTTCAGATACTCCTGTGCTTGGTGTGCATTGTAATTTTAATAGCTACAGAGCTCTGGACACGTGTTCATTGGTTCGTTCAGCTAAAACGTGTTTTATTAATAAGTTTTCTCATCAGTTTTGCATGGAATTGGCTTTACTTGTATAAGGTAAGTTGTTCTGAAATCTTAATGGCTTTTAGGCTTAAAATGTTACAGTTATGAGGGAGTTACGGTCATTTAGTTCTTTTAGTTCGTTTATATAAAACAACAATTGACCGCAAAATAAATGAAGGGATGAACATTTTATTTTGCATGTTGGCAGGTGTATTAGGCTTAAAGAAGAACAAAAGAAAGCCTGCCAACTTCTGTCATGCCACAGAGGTGCATAAAATTCATAAAGCAGTAGAACTGTGATTTGGCTGCGTGGGTAAGGGAGATGTGAACTCTGTCTAAAGCAGCTTCATAGAAAAGTCTTCCAAAAATGTATTTTGGGGTTTTTTTTCCTTCTAAAGATTCCCTGGCTAAAACCGTACTTAACGTGTGATAGACCAGAGATGAATGCTTCACTAATGCCGATAAAGTAGCTGACTGTAGAATGGTTTTAATGAGGAGGAATTAATGCTGCTGTGCCGTAGCCCAACCACAAAATCTCAGTCCTCACATGTCATCAGAATTAACCCGCAGTGTCAGGCCCAGGGACAGGGGAGCGCCCGCGGGGAGGCCGGCTCCCGGCCACGAGTGGAATGTCATGCGGAGGACTCGGGTTGGGTCCGTGAAGAACATCAGAGTTCTTCAACAGATGATTTGACTTAGTTTTTTTCTGTTTGATTATCAGTTGCAAACTGTAAGGCAAAATACAGGTATTTGTTAATGGGAATTATTTAAAAAATAAAAGAGAATGCCCTGATGGTTTAATTAGTAATTGCATGGCAGCTGGCCCAGGTTTTAATCCAGAGACATTGAGGATGTCATCAGATGTTTTAACATTTTTAGGAAACATTTAAGATGGCATCAGATTACTTTTGCCCTGAACTTGTATCTTTGAATATTGATGTTTGCTCTTTTGGTAATTTAGACTCCATTTAGAGAATAACTCAGAGATACTCATCTCGGTAGTGTTCATCCACTTCCAGGAAGTACTTAGAATTGCATCTGTTAAATTGTTTAGGTAGCAAACTTTTCTTAATACAGATTTATCCAGGTAATTAATCCCAAAAACCTACTAAGAGCAGACAGGGTTGGCTCAGGTGCAGCGCGGCGTGGGTGCAGGTGCTCTGCACCCACCACCACCCTGGTTGATGTTTTACAAGTAATGCTTCTTGTCCTGCAGCTGGCCTTCGCGCAGCATCAAGCAGAAATTGCAAAAATGGGGCAGTTTGATAACATCTGTGCCGAGAAGTTGGACTGGGGGGGAAGTCTTATTGGTAAATACTTGTTTCATTATTTTGTAATAGTTTTAAGATCACAAAATACTCAGTAATAGTATCCACGAATACTCTGTAATTTCTTCATGAGTAGTAGTACATCGACTCTTCTCCAGCAATACACGATTATGCGGTTTTACCATTTTTCTATTCCGCAAGACTTCCTTTACTAGGCCTTTGAAGCAGAGCTGATCCCAAAACCATGCTTGAGCGTGGCGTGGTGTTACTGCTTTTCCTTATAACTTACCCCGGGAGTGCTTCCCCAGCTCCCCTCCCGCAGTACCAGTCAGGGACGTTTATTGAAGACAGGAGGGCAGAATTCAAGAAAAAGATACTTTTTTTCATCCCAGGTCTGCGAGTAAAATGGACTTCAGAAATTAGATCTGTAACTCTAGTTTTGTTATTTTCCAGAAAAAGCTGAATTTTATTAGCCATTATTTATTATTCAATGCTATAGCAGGTAGGTTAATGATGGCAACTCTTAATGAGCGCTTGTTACGGTCTTCCCTTTAGAATTTACTGGCTGTGATTGATTGCTCTGTTTCTTTCAAATTGCAATGGTTTATGTTCTGACTGCACTAAAATCAAACTACAGAAACGACGTCATAGATTACTTGTTTGTAACTTAAAGTTCCCTTAAGGAATAAGACTTTCTGCTTATAACTAAAATAGTCTCCTGCAATCTAGCAAGCAAAATATGCATTTTAATCTACTTGCAGCCTGGCAGATGAGTAATAACACTCAGAATTACTTGTTTCAGTAGCTGTGGACAAAATGTGCTAGATAATAGTTCCCCCAGACAAGACTTATTTCTCTTCTGAGGCTTCTAGGGACTAAGTTCATCTAATAAAGAGAACTTTTATTGATGAAACATGGGAAAACCCTCAGTTTCTTCTCTTTCTTTCCAGCCTTCCCTCTCTTTCCTGCATTCCCATGGCTGGATAAACTACACTGACAAGCTACGCTCATATTTCTAAAAATAAATCTGAGCTTCGAACCATATGTAGAAGAGTTCTCTTCCAGCTGTAATTGAAACGCTACTTTATTACTACTGTGTCATAAAATATATTTTTAAAAAGTAGTAAAAGCGTGTCTCTGCTTTGACTACAGAATGGTTCAGAAGTAAATGGACGTTTCAGGACGACCCCTGTCAGAAGTACTATGAAACGCTGCTGGTAAATCCTGTCCTGCTGGTTCCACCCACCAAGGTACACGCCAAGCCTAAAGAGACTGTTCAGGTTTATGTTTGCCATCAGTGACAACACTGTTTCTCTGTTTGTGTTTTTCTAGGCGTTGGCAATTACTTTCACCAACTTTGTAACTGAGCCTTTGAAGCACGTAGGACAGGGGATTGGTGAATTCATCAAAGCACTAATGAAGGAGATACCGTTTATTCTGCAGATTCCGGTGCTAATTATGATGGCTCTGGCTGTCCTGGTTTGTATATGTTTAACTTATATTGAAAAGCTCAGCTTTATTTTTTATTTATTAAACATACTTAATAAGTATGATTATCTCCTAGATTATTTATTTCATACTTGTACTACTAAACTGATTTCTTAGTACAGATGAAATTATTTCTATAAGGGAATTTTTTCTTGAGAAAATCTTTTTAGTACAGTTGGTTTAGCAATTACTATATAGTAAGTTTGTATTTAAACTGTACGTCTCCCACACTCCCCAAGAGGGATAAAATAGTATTAAACTGCTTAAAATCTTAGACCCTGTGACAGTTTATTGCATAAATGTACTATAATATGTAATTATAGAATTGGCATTGTGTACACGAAAGCATTGAGTTCGAGCCTTCAGCATCCTTCCTGTGGCACCAAAGATGCAGTACAGCCGGTCCGGCAGCGCCTGCAGCGTGGTCAGACTGCAGAAAGCCCGAATTCCATTGTAGCCATTCTGGTCGCTGAGCTTTTCTTTCAGTGTTTTTCAGATAATCTGGCTTTGAATCCTCTGTGAAAACCATAGGCTGCAAATATTTAGTGTTTTGTTGGTTTTTTTTTTCCCCTCCCCCAGGCTTTCTTCTACGGCGCAGGATCATCAGTGTCTATGTTAAGATACTTAACATCTTCTCAGAAGAGAAGTCTTCCTCCGCCCGACAGTCAACAGGAGCCAATAGACTTTGGGCAATACGAGGGCAGTAAATCCGATGGCTATTACTTGCAGAAGCCTCCTTACGTTTCTAGAGGATGTTATGACAGAGGAGATGCTCCTGTGAGACCAGGAAATGGCAGCAGAAGTCCTGACGTCGTGCACACAAGCGATGAGCCAGACAA
Source organism: Dromas ardeola (assembly GCA_013398915.1). Lineage (NCBI taxonomy): Eukaryota > Metazoa > Chordata > Aves > Charadriiformes > Dromadidae > Dromas > Dromas ardeola. The sequence goes on from VYZM01008060.1 coordinate 203,237, forward strand.
GCAAGTAGAAGAGTGTCGCAAACCAGAACCCGGTGTATGTTAGTCCTGCTGCTCTTTGAGCTGGGATTAAATTTAATAGATTTCCGTGTCACCTGCTAGAACATGTTTAAGCAACAATCTGATGCCAAATCTTAGGGAGAGAGGAGTTAAGGAAGTACCTGTTCCACGGTAGAACAGTTCAGCAGAGCTATCTTGCACATATTTTGTTCTGAAAAAATACTGTGCAATGGCTAACTATGGCAGGAAAGTACTGAATTAAAACTCTATTTTTATAGTAAAGAAAGACTGAAATAAATAACTTCTCTTTTGAGAGATCAGTACTTACTTACATCAGCCTGGGCAATAATGATTACCCACAGAGAAAAGGCGCAGAAAAGAACCAGTGCCGACTTTTCTGTAAACTATAGAAGATTAAAACCAGACTTAAACTCTAGATTGTGCTTATTTACATGTTTCCTTGGGGAAAAAAAAAAGATACCAGTCATGCTTTGGGGGAGGTTCTGCCCCTCGAGCAGAGATGCACCTGAAGCAATAGATGCCGTGCACTTTGGATTGCTTGATTAATAGCTTATTATTAATTTTTACAGAATAGATTGCACACTGAGTCTGAAGTTTGTAGACTAGAAACTCTCACAGCTGAAAACCTTACTGAAGAACACGCACTTGAGCAGCAGAAACAGGAGACAGGCAAAGCAGTGCGAGAGACTGGAGGAAACTGTGATCCTAATAAAAACCTAGAAGGGAAAAGTTCTGTAACGGAGCCCTGTGAAGAGAAGGAAAAGAGCAGTTCCTGTGACTCCCAGGAAGGAGACTAAGGAAGCCCCAAGCTCCGCTGTAAGTTTTGGCTACTCTTTAGCTGTCACGTACTTGCTAGTTCTGTTCTCTAGGTCTCAAATGTAGAAAAACGCGAGCGTCAGTAAGCTGATGGGAACTCTCTTTGGTCAGAGGTTTGGGATGCACAGCTGTCAGCTACATAGAGTTTTAAAAACCGAGAGACTGAGCGTATGTGCTACTTCTGGAATTTGAAGGAAATATGTTGTTAAGTAAGTGAAATAATCCAATTTTAAGTGGCCAGGAAGACAGGCTTGTGGGGTGTGGACTCTTTTTGGAAATCAATCAATCAGCTTTGTCTAATAAGTGGTGGGAAAGCACTGATACTCTAGCAAATATTGCGTCTGATCTAGCAAATATTAGCCTGAGCGGGTGGGTGTCCCACAGCCTGAAGAGAGTTGCTGATATTCATGTAATTCACATAAGACTAATCGCAGATCCAGTAGATGTCTCAGGACTATAATTTGGTTTATATTCTTCAAAATCAGTTTGCTGCTTGTCAGCTCAGTTGTAGGACAGCTTGATGATTTTCTTCTAGCTTAATAATTTGCAGAGGAGTGAGAAGCTGATGTTGATCAGATGCTTTTTTAGGGCAATTCAAAGCTGAATGAGGAATAGGAAGCATTAAGTAAAAGTACCAAAGATCAGCACAATAAACTGATGGTAACACATTGGTTTTGGAAGAATGTTCTGGCATTTCTGCTTAAAAGCAGGAGGAGAGTTTTAGTTTCAGTAGGAATCGATTTCAGTGCTAAAAAAGCTGCAAGACAATGTTTGCAAAACTTCCAGTAACTGTAAAATAGTTTGAATTATGTGGAGCCTGTGTCTGTTAAGTATTCTTACAATGCTGTTTTACTCTGAAGCTAAAATTAACTGTACATTCTTCTCTAGGGCCAGAATACTTCAGCAAAAAAATGACATCACTTATTTATAAATACCCGAAAGTGAACAGTTTGCCACCTTTGGTGTTAAAATCAGTGGCCTCTAACACAAGATACCTACACTTAAAACAACACAGAGCCCTTGGGGTTCCCAGGAACGACAGGTGTCTAGCGAGGGGAAGGCTAAGGTACCGCTGTTGTTCCCTAGAACTACCCCAGCAGAGCACATCCTTGTCAAGAGGAGGAAAAGTAGTTAAGGTCAAGTAATAAGTAGCATACGAACATTTACTGTCGATACCATTTTAAATTCAGTTACTGCAGGAATTTCCCGATGCCGGTGGTAGTCCATGCCAGGTACCTCCCACGCCCGTCCCTCCCTGCTGCTGGTGGTGGACATGTGCCACACAGTCTAGAGGACAGCACTGGCACCTCTTACTTAAAAACAAGTGTATCTTCTTAAACATTCTTCTGATTGCCAAACTGCGCAGAGTAATACAGGAAATACTTAACTAAATATTTTCAAAACATGCAGGGGTTTTTTTGGTAAGACTATTTTTGTATTAAACAGAATTAAAACTAGGGTTTGATTTTATTTTTTTTAATAACAATGCATGCAGAAACGGAGTTTGGAAGAAACGAAGACAAAGTACGTACTGAAAATATTTCTCTTTTTTTTTTTTTTATTTAAAAAAAAAAGTACAAAAGAAAACAGGACCTTTTTCCAGGGAGGTACAACTCAGGAAAAAAAATAATCGTTTTCTTTGAAAAGAACATACAAATTTAAGTCTTACACTAGATGGAGACAGTGGTAGGATCCACACATCAGCAGTGAGAGTACCTTGACAGGGAAAAAACTTCCTACTAACGTTGATAGCCTAGAGGCAGTTAAGAGGGAGATACAGTAATCAGTATCTCAGACGCTGCTAAAAGCAGCTGCCAGCCGCAAAGAGCAGCGGCAACTCAACTACTGGTCACAAGTGTGATGCTGCTGCTATTTATATAAAAAATTATTAGAAAGGGGACAAAACTACTAATTGCAGTCTTCTGTAAAAAGGCATGTATGTTTTTCCAGCAAACAAAAATGGTACCTCAGATGCTACTGCACAGTACGCTCCTGTTTCTTTCTTCAGCTAGAATTTGGTCCCTTTATAGTTGAGGGCAGATGGACTCTTTGTTCATCCATTCTCTTAGCTTGTGATCGTAAAATCAGGCTGAAAAAATCCTCATCTGGTACAGTGGGTCCTTTTGCAGAAGATGGCGGAGCACATCTTTGATCATCCAGTCTGGAACCCTACAGACAGAGCAAGCCATAATGCTGCGTATTTACAGGAATATATGTAATACAATAGGTGAACAATAAAAGTGAAGAATTACTAAAAGCTTTTGTTTCCAGATCTAAAGCAATTGTAAGGATTTAATTTGTAAGTTTTGTTTCAAGTGAAACTCCTCAAATGAAGTAATAAGCTAAAAGTGCAAGTATAGCTAAATTGGTGCCTCCAAAGCACCTGTCCACATGTATCTGAAAGTAACCCCCCCGTTTATTCTTGTTCATATTGCAAATGAAATTTAAGTGTCCTTTGTCCAGAAGAAGAATTTTAGCATTAGTACATGGGATTTCTGGTCTCATACAACAGAAAATACGGTTGTCTTCCTTTCCTTATACAGGGAGTAAAAAAAAGCCACACTGTTGTCAGATTGGGAAAGGCAACACTGAGAGACAGTTTTCTTCCAAACTCAGAAGACTTTCACATTTTAACGGCAACGTTACAGAGCAGTTCCCAAACAGCTCTGCAGTAGTTTTCTGGGCTCATTTCACACAGCCACCCTCATGGCCGGATTTTACAAGCATCAGCCTATTGCCCTCGGTCTGGCTGTGCGCTGCGGCCATCCACAGTCGCTTCTTTTTAAGAATTAATTAAATGAAATTCTCCTTGGTCTAATTGGTATATATACCATGCTCTGATTGACAGTCAGACACCTCACTTGTGTATTGCCATGAACTATTATTTACACTAAACGTGACTGGAATGATGATCACTCTCACAACTAAAACTTCGATACCGAAGTGTTTCCTGAGGTAAGTTAGGATTCCTGGTACATCAGGTGCCCTCCCAACAAGCCAGATTTAAACACTTTTTTGTAAAATCATTTTACATACACTTTTTTTTAATAGCCTCACTTGTTTTCCTTCAGCTTTTTAGCATGTGCTCCTTTAAATGGTTAAAATGGTATAAATACCAAAATTACACTTATTAGACACTGGATAAATTGAGAAAAAAAAAAAACAAAACAAAACAAAAAAAGAAATGGTAAAAAACCCAATACAATCTTGAAAACAAAATCCTAACTTCTTGGTTCTCCTTATCTGCCAAATCAGTTTGTATCTTAAAACACATGATAAACAAGGTGGTTTACTTGAAGAAACTAAATAGCGGGATGCACAAATCAAATCCCCAAAGACTCAGAATCTGAAGAATTTTTGCAAAAAAAAAAAAAAAAAAAGTACCTGGCATTTTATCAGTATATCAAAGAAGTCGTCGTCCAGTTCTCTGTTGTTGCTCGCCATGAGGTGACCCAGGACTGACTGACTGCCGTGTTGATTGAGACGAAGCCCAGGTAGATTACTGAAGCTCGCGCGTTGGTCATCCAGCCGGCGGCTCTGGGAGCTGGCGAGGAGGTCTAGAAATTCATCTGTGTGGGGCGAGACCACAGAAGTAGAAAAGGCTGGGGAGGAGGAAGAAAACAAGTTAGCCTAGAAATAAGTTCCTCTCCATACTAAGTCTCGCATGCAAATATATATTTTTAAGTAGTATTTGGCAGGAACTGAAGTCAGATACGGATTTTACTTTTAAAAAATTACATTTTCTCATTGTTTTAGGTGGAGTAGAGGATGTTGCCACAGGAGCAGCTGAGAATCTGTTCTTCTCCTGGAAGTAGCATCTCTGATCATCCATCCTGTTACTCTGGAACCGACTCAGCAGATCAAAGAACCCTTCATCTGCCATTGTCTCTCGACTGTTTTTCTGAAGAGGAGAGAAGAGTTAGGGGTATTTTGAACTCAAGAGCACCTAAAATTAGGACAGCTGCATCACAGTTTCAGTCCAGTAATCTGTTTGATATTTGCATATCTGAAATCCATTAAATTAATTTTGTTAGTCATCCCTTCTACAGACAGAGTTTTATTGTAAGAGGAAACGCTAATAATACGGCAAGCATTTTTGGAAGGTTAAATATATTAGAAAACTTTCATTCCCTGCAACAGAAAGAAACACTACTCCAATCAGTACAACTGGAGTTATTCCTCCTCAGCCATGAATCCACCAAAAACCCAAGTGCCATGAAAGAAAAAAGGAACAGCAACAAACTGTTTCCATTATCTCCTCAGGTCTGTGGTCAAAGGCAGTCATCTCTCATCTACAGCAAATGACTCAGTTCTTTTATTTTTACCCGACTTCTGTCAAGAGTGCCGTAACCTAAAAACATCTCCCACTGCCTGAATCAGAAAAGCTAGATTTTGTTAAGTTTGGAAAAGCAGGGTCTAGAAGAGACTAGAAATAGAATATACATGGAAGCTGAGCTGAAACTTTAGAAAATCCACCAGGAAAAAAATGTTCCAATAGTAGGAAAAGCTTAAAGCTGTCACCACCCAAGAGACAGCTGTAGAATGGCAGATTCTGCATCGTTTCCCAGAGCCACGATGTTTACATGGAGTAAAACTGAAATGGACGGCTGCAGGAATGTGTGTTCCGTGAGTCTGATCGGACAAAGATGAGTAAAGGCCATGATCTCCACAGCTCGCCAGACCTACCCTCTGAGAGTTTGGAAGTCGATGATCAATAGAGTTACTGGCATCCTGCAAAACTTTGGAAGTGGTGCCGTTTTTGTACTTTTTGCCTTTTAGTCGATTTACAAAATGCAGTTTTGCTGAAGGTTTGGCAACCAGTGGTTTCTGTTTAGCAAGAATCTCACTGTTCCAGTTCTGAACCTAAGAAAACAAGAGTCATGAAATTAAGCCTTCTGATTTTAATTACCTATACTGTTACGTCTTATTTGCCGCTGCTTTTCTCCCCACAATGAAGCAGCTTTGCATTACTTAGTTTATCCAACCACAAGGATGTGAAAACTTAAGTTTGGTTCTATCATTTGACCTGTGATTATGGAGCTCTTGTTACCTGCAGCAGGTTAGTACTGTTACCGAGCAGTCTGTAGCGTGGTTAACTGTAGTGCGACACAGCGTTGATTAAAATGTGGTCAAACAGTATATTTAATCAAACACGTGGAAGTTTTCCTTGCTGAACGCAGTGCAGGAAATGTAGTTAATGTGAACACTAAAATGTGGACACAGCTGGCATTTCCCACCTGACATTCTTAGAATTGGAAAGAAAAAAAAAAAAATCCCTATTTTTACAAAGTGTTAGAGCAAACCCAACCCTTATACAAACCCAAATACTCAACCAGCCTTTTATGAAGTCCTTTATAGACGCGAAATTCTCAGTAAAGATTGAAAAGGAAAGAGGGAGAAGAATGCCAGCACAAGAGCAAACAGGAACAAGCATCTCCTATCACTGAAGAACAGAATAGATAGCTTTATCAACCTGACAGATTTTCCCTAAATACTCTTCTAAAATGAACAAAATTATCCACAAAATTGGCAGCTTTATCTACAGCTGACAAACTCTGACAGTAACTGAGTAAAAACACTTTTTTTTTTTCGCGATTCAACATCAGAAATTGTGAACACAATCGCAAATCTTTCAGCAGTGCTGCCTACCGAAGTGGATTTTGAAGCCTTTTGAAGGCTTATTTAAGATGAGCACACAGATTCCAAGTCCAAGACGGCGGCATCCTGTACAATCAGACCATAATGCTGGTGTCATACGTTGTTCTATGTATCAAAGACATTTGTGGAATTAATTTTCAGAATCTACTAAATGAGTATTTTGAAAAAAGCCCTTTATAAGAGCTAAGCTGCAATACTAGGTTAATACTTTATTACAAAAATCCACATGAAATATTTTTGTATATTTAGGGCACAGACTATCATGGACTATATTTCTAATAGGTATCACAGATAAATAGATTCAGAGAGTAAGAAAATACAGCTGATACTGGCCAAAAGCTTAAAGATTCCCTGTAGAGAAATCACCCTGGACTAAGCGCATGATCTTTTTAAATCGGTACACAAAGAGGCTCTTGAGCATCAGTGCTGACTTCAGCTGTCGGTACAGATGTTGAGATGTAAGCTTTGAGATGTAATTTCCTATTTGATAAACGTGATGGCAGGCTTTGCATCACTTTAAGAGATGGGAATTAAATATCCCAGTATGGAGGGAAAACCATCGATTTCGGCCTGCCCCTGGAGTCATTTATGTAGAACTGCCAGCCCAGAGTTTAAAGGCAGGTTGAATTTAAAGGAAATCTGAAGATCGACACAAGGATTTTAATCAGGAACTCCCAGCTCCAAGAGATTTCCCTGAGCTTTGGGGGAAGTTACGTTACCTATCTGTGACTCACAGCCTTTCTGAAATAGCATCCTTACTCAAAAATGGATGTTGAAAATCCTAATGGCTTGCAAGTTGGTTGAAATCACGAAGTGAAAAGCACAATGTGAATTTTAAGTGCCTATAAAATGACTAACCAAAGAAAAAACGTTCAGAGCAGCTGAGCTAAAGCTTAGAAATATTGTTCTAAATCACTTTGATGCTGCATCCTCAAGTCATTTCTACAGAGGAGATGAAAGGAATTTGTTTGATGCACACTACAGGACCCCATTCTTTCGTGTTTGTGAGGGGAATGAAGCAAGCTTTCCACAAGCCATTACAACCATGACGTATGTAAGATGCCGACTGCTACCTAGACAACAAAAGCATTAGTTGTTAGAATTGTTAGACCTGCTTTTATCTAACTCTTAAGATCAACTAAATTAAAAAGGGAACACAAACGACGCATCAACATTCTGCTGAGTTCTTTCAAAGTTGTATAAAACTTGTGACTATTCATAACTGTTGAAGTTAAATCCTTAGAAACGTTTCATTGCAATCTCACTGGCAGAACAGAAAGGAAAGTGCCAACCTTTTCTGGTGTTAATTTCATAAGTTCCATGTTCTCCATACTGTGACGGCGTCCTACTCTCGGTCTGGTACCTTCAAAAGAATCAAGTTCACCTTTTTATCATTAAGATTTATGGTTTCACCTTCAAAGCTGTATCTAAGGTCAAAGATACAGAAATTCTGAGTTCCAAAATAGTGCAGTTAAATATATCAGCAGAGAATAAATAACCGCTAGTAAAAGAGGCCTTCAAAACCACGCTGATCTAAGCTATGTAAGTTGCTTTCATGGGACACCAGAGAAGGACCATGAATCTTTGAACACAGGAACATGGAATGAACTGGTTTCTACTGTAACCCCCACTGTCACTAAGATGGTAGGAAGAAAAAAAAGGAAAGGCGTAATCTGGCAGTAAGTAGATGCATCTCCCACGTTAAAAAAAAAAGCGGGGGGGGGG
>VYZM01008060.1:211502-221623 GCA_013398915.1 Dromas ardeola
GGGGAGGATGGACACAATTTAAAACATCATGCAAACAAACCAAGCAGTAACCTGTGATTCACATTGTAAATCCTCCAGAAAAGAAGGAGCTGAAGGGCTCCAATCTGCAAAAACCCCCCTTTGCTGCTGCCGGGGGGGGAAAAAGGCAAACCTGCATACTCGACCACCAGTAGTCAGAAAACAATGCAAACAACAGATTCTTTTTGAAGTTCACGGTTAGAAAGTATTGCAGAAATAGGCACGTACCATTCAGACTGTTATCTGCCACATGGCTTTCTGACATCATGGAGTTGTTTGTGCTGTAGCTTAATCCAAGAACCATTTGAAGATCTGAGAGATTAAGTCTAGCAGTGAGTTCCCCGCTTCTGTCCCCTACCTGGAAGCAAATAGAATAAGCAGTTTACTACTGTAACAAAGTATACACATATGTAAACATAAAGCAAACCTTGCCCCATAGATTTTTGAGGGAAAAAGGCTGAAAAAGTTTTCCTGGTTGAAAACTGAGAGAATCCTCTTTTTAGTGAAATATGTAACAACTAAAAGGTACGTAACAAAGCCTAAAATATAACCTCTGCTAGGCTATTAACTTGAACTCCACAATGACATTGTCGGAGGTGGCATGAGAACTAAGGAGCTGCAGTGAGACACGACTGAAATAATTTGGAATCACCTATCTCAGAAATCATTCAAAATCCATTCCATTATTCAAAAGCACATGCATGGACACACCTCCAGAAAATCCCCGTGAGAGCAAAAACCAACAGACAACATAAGCAGAGGGTGAAAATCATACCTCTCTTGAAATCTCCAAGTGCCTTTCTGCAAAATGCATAGCTTGGTCGTGATTTCCCAGTGCAGTGTATGCATTCCCTAAACTCCAGCATGCTCTTCCTTCACCAATTCTGCAAAAAATAAACACGTTTTCAATTATACCTTTACTCGCTGAACACTAGGGGTCAGGTTTTCATAATACTGCCACAGTAAGATTGCTGTGCCTAGAAAAATGAAGGCTATCATCAGAAACCATTCCAACACCAACACCTTAAGTATTGTATTTAAAGGAGTGTGATCTGGGTATAACCATAAATATGAGCAAATCTAATCAAATTTTTACTTTTTAAGCTCAGAGCAAACACAAGGCACTCAGTTTTGCAAGCATGGAACATTTCATAACCTACTTTGCTTTTCCTCAGATTGCATGCCTTCTATTCTTCATGTATTCTGCTTATCCAGTTAGAAGAAATGCATTTAAAAGTTGTAAAAAATTTTAGTTGTACCCAACATTATAAAAAGAAATCATGATTATAAAATAAGCATTACTTGCTACTGTATTATTCCCCATTTCCAATCCCTTCCCATAGTCTTAATTTGTGGAAAAGCAGGAGACATATTCTTGTGAAGGTATGCAAAATTATTATAATGAAGTCATAAGAGAGAGAACTGCTTTTCTTTGCCTTAATTTACAAAGATGCTGCTGACAGAAGAGGATGTAGAGACAGTCATTCATCAATTCATCTCTCATCTCAGACTCATTAGCTGCAGTACCTTCATGAGTAATTTTTTTTTCCCCCATATGAAAACTGGAGCCCAGCATTGCAAGGGATTTACATTAATTCAGCTGTCATGTACAGAACCGTGACAGCAGGGTTAGAGGTAACAGGATTTGGTTTAAGTATCATTCATAGAGTAAACAATGTCTTAGGGCTTACTTATCATTTAATTCCTGAGCAATCACAAGGTGTTTCAAGTGATAATCAATTGCTTTTTCATAGTCTTGAAGCAAAGTGTACGTGTTCCCGAGGCTGTAGCAGGCCTGTGCTTCCACAGCTCTGTCTTTAAGCTGTCGAGCCAGCTGTAACGTCCTCCTGGAAGAAAGGGTTAGTCACATCAAAAATCACGGCAAGGAAAAGTTTTTAAAAGTATATTTGCGCAACTAAAAATCAATTATACGAATTAAACAAATTAGGACACCAGGCTGGCAAATTGGCTACTAATAAATTACTATCTTGCAAACTCTTAGAAGATTTTATGTGTCTTTTCCCTCCTCTGCAACCTGTTTCCATTTACTTTATTAGAAAGCAGACTGATCCATCAAACAGCTGATTTTAATTTACTGCTTCATCAATAATTTATAGTGGTTTTCCTGACAGTATGCACCTGAAACCGTTTAGTACCAGCATTACAATAAATACTGTATGTTCTCCATCGACAAGAGCCAGACAGACCTAAAACCACCAAGCGAGCCCAGCCCTGCTGGGTAAGAAGAATTTGAGTGCTGAGAAGAATCTGAGCAGTATTCGGGGGTTTTTTCTTTTTTCAAAACGAACAGGTAGGCCCTGAAATCCACATTAAGATGCTAACGCCTATACTGTGTCTTTGGCGAGCTTATCTTTTTGTAGAATCATAGAATGGTTTGTGTTGGAAGGGGCCTTTAAAGGCCATCTAGTCCAAGCCCCGTACAATGAGCAGGGACATCTTCAACCACATCAGGTTGCTCAGAGGCCCGTCCAACCTGACCTTGAATGTCTCCAGGGATGGGGCTCCTACCGCCTCTCTGGGCAACCTGTGCCAGTGTCTCACCATCCTCATTGTAAAAAATTTCTTCCTTATATCTAGTCTAAATCTACCTTCTTTTAGTTTAAAACCATTACCCTTTGTCCTACCCTTATAAAGAGTCCCTCCCCATCCTTCCTGTAGGCCCCCTTCAGGTACTGGAAAGCTGCTATCAAGTCTCCCTGGAGCCTTCTCTTCTCCAGGCTGAACAACCCCAACTCTCTCAGCCTGTCTTCACAGGAGAGGTGCTCCAGCCCTCTCATCATGCTCCAACAGGTCCACCTCCTTCTTAAGCTGGGGGCCCCAGAGCTGGAGCCAGTACTTAGGTGGGGTCTCACCAGAGCAGAGCAGAGGGGCAGAATTACCTCCCTCGACCTGCTGGCCACACTTACAACTTGCTGGCCAAGTTACAGCAGCAGCTGTTCAGTGGTGCAGAGACCAAAAAAAAATGTCTTGATTGAAAATACAGACTAAATATGTAAATTCATGTTGACGTGCACCACCCATCTCAGCTAGTGAGTATACCTGAGACGCATACCCATCTCAGGTGTATCTCTGGTGATCTATACTCAGATCATGCCAGAACTTGCTAAGAGCTAAGGCAGCAATGCTTGGTTCTAGAATAAAGGGGAATAAATACCCATCAGCAGAAAGATGTCTACCGTGCAGATGAGAATCTATTTAAAATAACAAAAAAGTTTAAAAAATATTAATGCTGCCACTCCCTTAAAAAAACAGAACACTTAAGCAACTAGTGAAAAAAAAACATTATTTTTCCTAAACAAATGCAGCTAAGTATATGTTTCTAAGTATATGTTGAGGAGATGGCTGTTCTACAGTGAGCTGAAGTACCAGGCACAACAGAAGTAAATGATGTAAGAAGAGGTATAAATATATAAGCAGTCAACTAACTTGTAGTATTCAGAAGCAGTTTCAAATTCACCCAGGAATATGTAGGCATTTCCAAGATTGCTGTATGCTCTTCTTTCCGCTGATCTATCACCAAATTCTTTTGCAATTAGGAGACGCTTAAAAATGTGAAATAATTGTGTTATTTACTCAATTTTGTACTTTGTAACATACATTTGCATACAGAAATGCATGCTCACAGTTCTTCTACTGTGCATCTCTATCTGTTCTTTAGGCCAACAATGCTTGAAAAGAACAGCTAGACTTGAAGCTGTGCCATTAAGGTTTAAAGCTTGCATTAAAAAAGCTTGCAACAAGATCCAACACAATACACATACTTAAGATGAGGAGCAACTGGTGATATTTTGCGAGAACAGAATTCCTTACTAGCACATTCTTGTACCTGTTCGTGGGCTAAAACTGCACTCCTGAAGTTGCCCAGAAGATAGTGTGTGTTTCCCAGGTTTCCAAAGGCACGTCCTTGTGCTGCTCTGTCACCCAGCTCTGTTACTATTGTCAGGTTTTCCCTGGTTTGGGGGAAGTGAAAAGAGGAAGAATAGTGAATTTTAAGAGGTTTTTTTCCTCACAGTCATTTAAATTATGATTAAAAAAAAAAAATTCTTTCCATTTATATAAAGGAAAAGGTAGTGGTATTCTATTTTGGCCTATTTTAACGGCCTTTATGCAACCATGAGTCTTCCACTGAGTAGGAAACGTTTTTTGTGAGATATCGAACTTAATTGCATTCTTACTCAAGCTGGCGTGCTCACTTCTAGTTAGAGAGCTACATTATATTTAGGTATACCGGGGTCTAGCGTTGTCTCAGTCTGGTTTGAAGAGGACTCCTGGATTCTAACATAAGGGAAGGACTTACCAGGTAATAAGAGGTACACTAAAAATGAGGGTATAACAAAAAAATAGTGCACTCTCCAGTTTAAAAGGGGAAAAAACTCACAGGTACCACTGTTCTAAATAGAAGTGTGCCACAGGTTAGTTCATGACACCACAAATCTCCCGATATTCTAATGAACTAGATGATCATACCGTCTCGATCACCAACGTTTAAAGCTACTACTTACTCATAATAATTTGCAGCTTTTTGTAAAGCATTTTTCACATCATCTGGAAGTTCCCCTGGATCATGAGTCCCAGCACTAGCTACATTTTTCCCTTTAGAGTGATATACATTTCCCAGATTATACAGTGCTCTTGCTTCTCCAACCTAAACCAAAAGTAAAATAAGGCATTAAAATTTTATGCTTCAAAGTTATGTCACAACAACTGTCAGTACAACACACAGATGGGAAAAAAAGGTTGTTAACTACTTGTCAACACATGCTCTGCCCATTCTGAACATATTCTTATCACCCACCCAGTCACATCCCTCAATCAAATTGTTTTGCATACCACTTCCTTTTGAGGTGCAAGGCACATCATAATTCTGAGGCTGATTATCACTAAAATTAAATAATTTTTTTAAAAAGCCCTCAAACCACAAACCAGGATAATATTTATTAATCTGGATGTACAGTGTTCCAGGTGCAAACAATTATCTTGCAACTAACAGATTCTTACTGTCTAGAAGAAATAATTGAATATTCAGTATTTACTTCCCTATGAACAGTGGCACACTCATTACCTATACAACAGGGTTCAGAAATACGCGTTAGCAGTGTAATTCCAGCTTCCTAAGCAATTCTTACCTTATCATTAAGCTCTCTGGAAATATCCAGATGTCTTTGACAACAAACAATAGCTTCTTCAAAATTCCCAAGTACCTTTAAGGTGTTGCCCAGATTCCCACTGGCTTTAGCTTCTCCCAGTAGATCTCCAATTGTCCTAAAATTGCAGAAATAAAGCACCCAGTAAATAGCGTATTATTTGAAACCAATCACATGATCCGTGTACAGTAGACAATTAGAAGAATTTATGAAAAGAGATTACAACCATGTAAATGCACATGTATTCAGTTCATTTTATATCTACAATGCACTCATAAACATTGTTCAATCTGTGGTTACAGATGTTTAATTTTGTTGGTGCTGTTTGTGCAGGTGCTAGTATTCATGGTATTGATCATCTACTTAACAGTGAAAAAAAAAAATCACTTCTTTTAGAAGAAAATAAAGAGAAAATTCTTAATGATTATATAGAAAGACAGCCCCAGCGTTAGAGAGGTTTAACTGTTTCTGCATTTTACTTGACTATCATAGTCTCGTATTATTTACAAGACATACTGTCTCCCAGAAAGCTCAGAGGTAATACTACATTTCTAGATTCTAAGTAAGACTAAGACAAAAGACCGGCACTGAACGACTCAGCCTGTGATACCAGCGGAATAACACAACAAAACAAGTTCCCACAAGGTGACAGCACTTGGGCAGGTTAAGGCAGAGGGAAGAGTAAGTTTGTGCCTAAATTGAGGTGACGTATGTTAGATGCCCATGTCTTTTATTGGATCTATACCAATTAAAAGTCAGATGCATAAATAGCGCATGAAATGCACAGGGTTTTTAGATTTCACAATGTTACGAGTTTTGCACAGAGACACATGAATGAGTAAACAAAAGAGCCAGCTTAACGTTCTGGAGAACCAGAAAGATTGAGTTTTAGAAACAGGAAAGGGTAAAGAAAGGGTGGATTTAAAGAAGCCACTTAATTATCCACAAACCTGGTAAGGCCTCAGTCAGATTATGGTGCTAGACCGAGTATTAGCTCCCAGGTTAAAAGGCAATCAAGTTACCTGCCAGACCCCCCAGCCTTCTGCCATCACCACATTCGCTCATTATCCAGTATTAATAGCAGGGTTCGGTAGGAAAATGAACAGTCAACTGCTCATCTCTACGCAAACGGGATGGAGAACTGAGTTAAAGAAAGACACAAGATTACCTTGCAAGAGTTAAATCATGGTGATGGTATTCCAAGGCCTTCGCATATTCATGCAAGTAGAAATAGGCATTGCCTAACTGGCTGTAAATAGCACTGAGTGTTTTTAAATCTTCAGTTCCAACCTGAACAGCTGCTTCAAAGAAAGATACACCAGCTCGGCAATCTCCTGCTTTACACAGGCGCTCACCTTCCAAAGCCAGCTCTAGGCAGGAAGCCTCCATCCTGCACAATTTAAGCAAGAAGAAAAAAGGTCACTCTAGATGTAGTACTTTGTCCAATAACCTGAGTTCCGAAGAGGTTATTTTACTCCAAGTGTCTCTATTTGTCAGCACCACAGTACAAGCAATGAGCTTGGTACTGTAACATTACAGAAACTAACACTGAAACGGAAATTGCAACTTCACCAGTGGTGAGCAAACACAACATTAGAACAAATAGCTTCAACTTGTTTTTTCTTTCTTTCTTTTTAAGTCTCAGGGAGGAAATCCAAACACTGCTCTTTCCATATATAGCACCTGTAGGATTCAAAAATGCAGAGTTTCCACCATATAGATAATTCCTGAATAGTGACCTAGAAATCAAGCTATTATTGACAAATACTGATTTTGACAAATGTAAGCACTTTTATTTTTAGGTTGATACCATAGTCACCTGCAAAATGTCTTATGGAAAAAAAATAAATTCAAAAATTCCCATGTATCGAAGACCATGACTATTTTTCCCAAAATTGTTTCCTGTGTAATTCAATACTCCTCGGCACTTGGTCATTTTCCATAGTGGCACTGCTATGAAAATGCTCAGAGTGTAAAGAAAAAAGATCTACATTGAATTAATGACAAAATGTATGTCAATTCAAGTTACTTAACTGAGATGCCATCGTTCCAGAACCCACTGGAATGTTTTTTATTATTATGAGCAAATAATTGTGTAATTATACGGTACAAAATACTGCAAGCAGTAAAGAAGATACTCATGAATGAATTTATAGCAGAATTTGTAGAAGATTACCTTTTGAAAAACAAAGAAAGAAGTCGTTAGAGAACTGCAGCTGCCAAAAACCATTCATATGTATTTTTGCTACTGTGAATTCAGCTATACAAAAGGTAACATTTCAATAAGTGTTAATGACTATATACAAACATTTCCTGCTTTCCAGTTCTGAGATGCAAAGAAGGTACCGGAGAGGAGGAGAAGGAAGAAGACCAGGTTTTTGGTCTTGAAGCAATGCGGTTCTCTTGCTTTTTCAAGATACATGCATTTTAAAAAGCTAACAAAAACGTCATCATTCTACTTTTAAAAAATTTTATTCAAGAAGAAAACTCAGTAAAAGACATTCTGTAAGCGTTTAAAAAGCACGTGCTAATATGGCCAAAAAATGGGCATCAACTTTGTAAATTCGTATATTGTTTTGATTTTTTCTTCAAGAAGAATTATACAGTAAGTATAAGGGCTTGCACTCCAAAACAGAACACTGGTGTAGTTAAAGATATCCTCGTTATGTCATTATTTGATATTCACCTGGTTGTAAGAATAAACCATTTAGAATTCTATTCTTAAAACTGTTTCCCTTCATATGCATAGATCAGTAATAGCAACAACCAAATGTCGACTTTTCCAGAAGTTATTTTAATGGCAACACCAGAAGACAGCTGTTTTGCAAGACAGTGATGAAGTATTTAACATACCTGCAGTGTTTACGTTTTTTTATTTTCTAAATCAGAAAAAAATAGGTTATACATTCTATTCAATTCTGAGCAAGAAGAAAATATACTTGAAAAATCCAATTACTTTCCATAGAACTAGAAGAATTTGGATCATAAGTAAAATAAGCCACCGATACAAAATAGTACCATACCTGCTGGTCTTCGACATTCCACAATTTAAGCACAACGAGATGACAGACATATTTAACTTTTGCAATTAAAAATACTGTATGCTCGGTAGTTGGTAAAGATGCAGACAGCAAATAGTAACTCAGGCACGAAGTTCTTTCCAGGCCCAACTTCTCAGGTTGGATATCCATAACACATCCAGTATTTTTAGGTTTAGAAACTCTTCTGAGAGAAATTAAAGCATTCCTATTTGCTAGAACACACAACCTGGTGTTTGTTACATTGTGCATGTGTTGAACGTAAGACAGAAAAAGGCAGAAATGATTAAGTACCGTTAAGTACAAGGCAGAAATGATTACACCATCAGCAACTGAAGGTTTAAGACTTAAAACACTTCATTGGGTAATCTTAATCCTATCCAAAGAGGTTCTCTCCGGGCACCTCATGTTAACTGACATGTCCAATTAAAGTGACAGCTAGAAAATATGGTGCTCCTTAGTGGGAAGATTTAGACCATTACACAATCACATTCATTTCTTTAGATCTATAGCTTGAATGGTTAAAAAGAGCTTTCAGCAAAATGTGTATGTGACATAATAGTCAAAATGCTACATTGGACTCCAGTTCTATCAGTGAATTTATCCCATTAAAAAACCCCATCGTGTTTTGATTTGCAACTGTGATGCATCAGCCACTCCATCAATGAAGAAAAGGCACAGTTTAAAAAGGTACAAAGAAACAATATCAGAGAATGCTACGGACTGGTAATTTTCCTGATATACTGCATTCAGTTACTTTCACACTGTGCCAAAGACTGCCAAATGCCAAGGCAGCATCCAGGAACTTTTGACTTTGCAACCCAGACTCAATATAACTTAGAAAAATTAAAGATTTGGGGTTTTTCATACAGAACATAAATAACTATGAAGCTAAAGCTTATACTCAGGCTGATGAAAATCAGCTGCTATCACAGTGTTTTAATTCAACCAGAATTACAGGCAGTAAAAGAATGAGAATTAGTAATTGTTTGAGTAAAAAAGAATCCAAAATTTAACACTATTCTTGAGTGCAACTCTAGAAAGGTTGTGTTAACAAGTTGCTAGACTCTGTACAGCAAATTAAAGCTATAATTCCATTTGGATCCATTCTTACTAACCTTCTAGCATTTCAAAGTATAAATAAGCTATAAAAAGAAGAACAGAGAAAATTAAGTATTTATTTCCCCAGTTGCCTGTACACAACATTAATATTTTATTCACATTATATAAGAGCTATGAAATCATTCAGTTATTTTAAAAGTTTGCTAGGCTTATCCATTAAGTACCAAAACTGGACTCAGGAGAGGTTTGGGTTTGTTTTGGTTTTTTTCCTCCATTACTTAAAGAATTGTTATGAAAATTAACACAACTGGGTTTTTTTTTTCCTTTTTTTAAAAGAAAAAACGATTTATATAGGTGTTCTCCAGTCAAAAAACCATCACCTCTTAGGAGTTTTAACTGTCACTACTAATGGTTAAATAGCATGTCGGCAGACTAGCCAGGGCTAGGTAGGTTATCAATGTTTTAGGAAGTCATTAAATAGTTACAAGGAGAATATGAAATTACTTTCTCTGTTCCCAGGGCTGAATTGAATTACTTACTTATTCAACACCCAATGGCTAAACAAAAGATACACTGAGTCCCCAGAGACGAGAAGAGAACAAGGCCCATTCATCTGTGTACTTCTAATGAAATTCTGTTCCTGCTGAAGAGGATAATGTTCTCCCAGATATCACTGAAAATACTCATACAGGGCTTCGTTTTGTTATTCTGTTTACAGTTGCCCGGACCTGTTCTCTGAAAGGTTGGCATCTCCTGAATAATTTCTCATTTGTAAAACTACCTCATCCTTATCTGTCCCTCTAAGTTTTTCATCTTGCCTGGCTCCCTTCTTCCCCCC
>VYZM01008060.1:221642-236870 GCA_013398915.1 Dromas ardeola
CCTTTCTTTTTCTTTTTTCCCTTGTTCTTCTCTGACCTTCTTTGTATTCTCTTTTGAACCTTCATACTTATAAGAATATAAACCCTATGTATATGCCTCCACCCTAGCCTGCCTGGTTTTTTCTCCTATTTTGTAGTCTCCCTTCCTTCAGCTGTTCTCATCTTAAAATAAACAGAAAACTGGTAAGAAATAAGGCACTAGAAGAAGGCAAGAAGACTCATTGATTACTACAATCTTTAAACACAATTAGTTTAGTTTTACTCTGTTCAATTCCCACTAGAAGGATTTTTTTGCCATTGAGGGGGAATGGGGTTGGCATGCAATTTGCCATGAAACATGCCGATACACATAACATACCTAGAAGCAAACAAAAAAATTCCTATTACATCTCTTTAATTCAGATGCATAAAATCACTAATGCCACTGCATCCTATAATAGAGATCACATAATGCTCCTGACTTCTGCCCTTATTCTTGGTTTCTATACATCATGCAGAAGCATACCACATGGACCACTCCAAAGCAACCCTGTGTTTAGTCAAACTAAGTTGATGGCAAATTTAGAAACAACACACACACACGGAAACGACACACCTGAATTTTGGGGTTTTTTTTCTCCAGTCAAGATAAAAGCAGTTACAAGTTTTTGGTGTATGAATTTAGAAGGCCAAGACAAGTGAGTTCTACAAATATTTATTCTATAGATCACTTATTAGTCCCACATATTAACTTCAGCATTTTTTTTCAGTCACTAAACAACCGATAAATAAAACCACTGCCCCCAGTAACTTATGACATATTCTTTCCTGCATTAGATTTTAAACTACAACCAAATAAAATCTTTCCAAATTATAGATATTAAATCATCATAAAATTCCAGTTCAATACACTGAATTAATCTGCAGTTTCTCTAAGTTTTTAAAAAAAAAAGTAAAAAGGATTATGCCTTGATGTTTTTTAAATGTTCATCAGATTACAGTTCTTACAGAAAAGTTTAATAAAGCCATTAATATTTTTATTGTTGATCAGTATCATTCAATCCTATACTGAAATACAGCAGAAGGTAGTAAGACATTTTGCCCTGACCGTGCTTTCCAATTTTTTTGTTGGCTTGTCAATTTAAACCAGACAATTGTCTGTGCCACTTTCTTCATCCATTTACTTCTATAATAGTACCCTGAACAGCTCCTGCCTTTATTAAAGAGCGAGCAAGGACCTTCTATAGTTTTCTGGGGAGGACCAAGAGCGTCAGCAACAGTGTGGGTAAACATGTTACAGGAATTTTGAGAGTTAAGATATATTCCAGAAACACTTAGCACGGAAGAAACATCATGCTCACACACTTATGGATTCCTGCTGTCAAAGCCACGATGTAAAGATTTTAGCAAAATAAAGAGAGCAGAGAGTAAATTACAGTTTATTTGCTAATTTTCTCCTTACTAACCATGAAAAAGCTACTCCTGCTGACTGCACTGCTAACCAGAACTAAGACTGTACTTCTATGAAATGGAAGAGAAGACCAATCTAACAGCAACCTAACACTGTCAGAATGTTTTCAGAATTAATTTTAAGCCGTGGCATGTGCTGTTTTACAAATAAGGGTAGTGCTTTGTTCCTGTTAGCTAGCAAGGAAAAGGCCTCCAGAGCAAGGATGGCCAGGGTAGAGGGTGGGGGGAGCACACAAGAAGAATCATGCTTTTTATTTGTTTTTAAAACAATCATTCCAGTGTTTCTGTGTCCCTTCCTATTGAATGAGCTGGAAGGTTTACCCTTCCAAACACCAGCCATCCAAATACCATGCACCACACAATGCTTCCATTGTTCAGGTTCATTAGAGGGAGTCTGCAATGCTAACGTGATGTCCCAGGTCTGTAAAGGGGATTTCAGAAGAAAAATGATAAAGGGAAATCACATATCCTCTTGACTTGCAATAACAGTACTTTTTTAGCCCAAGGTACCAAAGCAGTTTCTAGATAGTTTCTATCTGTCAATCAATTCTCTTTACTTTAAGCAAGGAAAACACTGCTCTGGGTGACAGCACACCTAAAAATTCATCACTCATAGAAGCAATAATGAGACAAATACAGACAACTTTAGCAGACAAAACAATTTGCACATGCAGCCCAAAAGCTAAGAGAGCAGGGATTACCATGCAGGGATCATACTTCATATCATTCTACCAGAAATAAAAAGAAATACAGACAATTGTGTACTATTGTGCAACCAACACAGTTCCAATACTATACAATCACGCAATTACACTAATATAACCTACTATATAACAAAAGTGAATTTTCATAGTTCAAAAATTGAGAAACGCAAAAAAGAAAAAAGAGGTTATTTTAGCTTTCCGTTTCAGTAACACTAATAACAGAGATACCAAACTATTTGTTGCAACTTGCTTAGTTTGCTATTGTTAACAGCTCTTATTCATCCATACTAAAATTAATACAATCTTACCTGTATCGCACATGAAAGGAATGATCTTCACGCATGCTTATCAAAACATTACTTTCCTCCATTGAGTTGCATTATCAGTAGAGAAAATAATACTGTTCTGTAGTAGGGTAAGTACTTTACTACGGAGAATTGTTGTCACACCACCATTACAGTTAGTATATTAATAAGTTGGAGTAAAGGTATCCTAAACTCCTGTTGAAAACCTCTTCTTTATTAGTAAGGTAAGGAGGTCACTGTCAGACACATCTTAAACCTTCAGAAACGTGTTCAAGTTCTTTCATCTGTGGCCCTTTAAGCTCCATTCAGCTGCGTTTCTGCAAAGGGAACACAAGATGCTTGGCTTGAAGTCTCATAGTCAGTTAATAACTCATAACCATTTGCAGCTGATCTAAAAGCATAACACTACTCCTACTAAACAGGAAGCGTCAATCAAGAACTTAAAGCCAGAGCCAAAGCCTTCTACATACATATGGCAATTCCTGTAGGCAAGCGAGAAAGCAAAGCAGGTTAACAAAAACCAATGCTCTCTTTTTTCTGTCAGAAACTTCGAGTAATTTACCCTTGTTAGTATTATTTGGCCTCATGAAATTCCAAGCAAAAGCTTAAAGGATGAAAGCTACAGACTGAAAGGCATAATATAAAACAGATCACAAACTGCTTTGCACGTAAACAGTACTGCTGAAACCCTGACAGTTCGCTGAATTCCCACAGTAGTCAGAGGCGGCTGACACAATCCCATCTGGAGATCATCCATTCTGGAGATCATCCCACCCAGAACATTATGAGCACAGAAGCCAGCAGAGGTTTACGCTCTCGTCCCCCTTCCCCTCTCCGCTCTCAAAAGAAAAGTGGTGAGGGATGGGGGCTTTGTTTTGGGTTTTTTTTTTACACTGGCTTCACATTCCAAAACACTGCAACGTTGTCATATGAGCTCCAAATTCTGCTTCAAAGGGATTGCAGCAGCCAGCACTGAGATGTTAGACATGTTTAGGCTGGCAGAGAAAAGATTAACAGAAAAGAAACTCTGTATTCAAAAGCTTACCCACTTTAAAGTTTATTTTTAGTAGGGAAGTTGACATATTCATTGCTCAGTACTAATATTACCTTCCTTTGCAAGTAAACATATAGTTGTGTAATTCACAAATGCATATTTCATAAAGAGACTGCAGAGATGTCAAAAGACAAGAGCAGAGCTCAGATTTAAAGCTGTCACAAGAAGAAAATGCAGCCCTCTATTTTTAATTGTCTATGTAGGCTATGCCTTTTCCTCTCATTAGTTTTATCAAGTACCAGTTGTGAAGATTCACGTTTCCCATCATACTCTACCTTAACAGGATCCCTCAAACAGACCATCCACATTCTTCCAGTCAAACAACTACTTTGCCCTTCCATGCTCACCATTAGAATCATTTGGCATCAACAAGTGGGTGTGGGTATATTTTTGCAATTACAAAGCGTGACACATACAGTTTACAATACCATTGCAACCCACATATTGGGAAGACTGTGTTGCAGGTATTTACTCTCCGGAAGTTTGTCTGAACCTCCAATCAGGTAACTCACACAAGCAGCTAGCTGTAAAGCCACCCAGCCTACAGCAATCATCCACGAGCATTCCTGGTGCTCAGCAAATGCAAGGTCACTGCAAGTTCTCTTCCACAGATGGATACACTCATGCAAATTACTACATGCCACAAAATAAAAAGTGTGTACTTTGGCAACTGCCATGGATCATGAAATAATGACTGGTAATTTGTTTGTATATTTATGCTGTAATTGTAATTAACTGAATAATTTGGTTTAAGAAGCTTTATTTTAAAAATAAAAAGCCAAATTTAATAAAACACCAGTTATATTTAAAAGTACATCAAAATGACTGCATCAATTTAGATATCAGTTATATTTAGAAGTACATTTCACATCAGCTGTTTATAACTTCATTTTATTTGAGCTACACTTCTGTCCTCCTCCTTAACCTCATCTGCTGACTGATGCCACCACCTCCCACCAGCTGGAACCACTACTCCTGCTTTCTTCCCTCCTTACTGGCCATGCGGCACATTCCTGGTCTTGGGAGGGTGATACAGACACACCTGAGTTGGCTAACACATCATGGTCACAGATCCAATAAAAATTACTGGGCCTGGTCTTCATAGCTCACTTCCTTCACCTGTAACTCATCAGGATGTTGTTACACCTTCAGCCGTGCCAACATGTAATCAGTAAGCAAGCTTAAAGCATAATAATTAGAGTGGTGAATTCAAAATTCAGGAGAGAGAAATCAGTGATCACTTCCACAGACAATATCTCTCAGGTGTAAACCGGCCTTGGGAGGATTACACTATAGCAAACGAAGCCTTGCTCTTTCAACTGATGCACCTCAACTCTTCAGAAACTCTCTGTGTAACCAAGCCTTTCTCCAGCTGGTGATAAACATGAGATTGACTCGGAGGACACAGTACTTCAGCAGAAAAGCCTAGTGAATTTACAGAAGTCAGGAAAAGATCTACTCTATTGGCATATCTAACAGTGAAATGGACTTTCTTATAAACTTGCATTTTTAGTTAAAACTTCATGTAGCATGAAAAAAGCACTTGGTGCTTACTAGGAAAAAAAAAATCCGTATTAATGCAAAGCTGTCGCTTTAAATTTATTCTCTCCACACCTTTAAACAATGCAAAATCCATATCCACACTACAGAGCTGCCTTTCAGGAAAGCATAAATAGAAAACTGAAGTTGTATGCACAACTTTAAAATGCACAATTTTACTATTCCAGCTACCAAATGCAGGAAATCCTAGCTTTTTTGCAATTTCAAAGTCGCAGAAAAAAGCACGCAGAAAAAAGATTGGGCCTCCTTCATAAGTGGAAAATTAAACTGGTGTTACTAATTACACAGCGGTATGATACCAAAACCAACACCACCCCCAAAAAATCAAATAAAGCAAGGCAGAGGTTAGGCAATCAAATGTAGCAGTCAGTTTATATCCCATAATAGAAAAAACAAGCACTTTATCAACCCTTATTAGGAGAAAATGGTGAGCCATAGTTAGGGCTTATCCACCCTGTCTATAGACAGCCAAAGGATCTTCAATTAAACCATCAGTAAAAAGCTAACTTTCCCTCAATTCAGTGCTTTATCTAAAAAAATGTAGTTAACACTGTCAAAAAGTCATTTTTTATTATTTTCTATTAAATCACAGATTTATACAGAAGCGATACAGAAGCTTGGGGTTTGCGCAAGGTTTTAAGACTGAATTCCTTACTAAATTCTATGAAACTACTTTTAACTTCATTCTCTGAAATTGCACAAAATCTATTAGGTTAATTTCTACAAATTTTACAGTGAAATAAAAAAAAACATCGTAAAATACTAATGTTACAAACTGAAAGGAATCCCAGTGCTTTAACACTTTAACAGTGCTTTAAAACATGAAACCCCATCATGCTTGCTTCAGTATTTTTCATAAAATTATTATCAGTGTTCTCAGAAAGGGAACCAAGGCCTAATGGATGATATTCAAAGAAAGTACATCTCAACCTTTCATTAACATCACTGAACTGAATCAGTGAGAGAGAGATATATATATGTGCGTGTTAAGAGCTGAATGAGGCTCACTCTCTCTCAAGAAAAATTATGGAAGAAACCAAGACACCCCCACATCTTCAATTCTGATCAGTATATTTCAAGTCACTGACAGCAATAAAAAAATAGATATAATTTCCTTCTCAAAAGCCTGTTATGCAAGCTAATTGTCCTAGATATTACACCTTCAAGACAAGTGTTTCATGTTTTAAGGCATTTTCCATTTCAGAAAAGATTTGATTACATACTATGAACTTTACCACAATGGTAGACAAGCACTTCAACTAGTTTCCAGTTCTTCATTACACTGAATATCTATAATAGATCCCTTCATTTTAACTTTTGATAGAATACCGTATATTTCCATGAATCAGCAAGCAACAGAAAGCCGATACTGCTATTTATTAGCAGTATATAGAACTAATAATCACAATATTATGAAGAGGGAGATGTTTTTTTTCCCCTCTATCTCCTTAAAACAGTAAATTTCTGCAGCTTCATTGTCTCCTTCCCTCAACCCATACCTTCCTTTTTGGAGTTTGTCAGATGATCGAAAGTATTGCATTGCTTATCTACAGTTACATGGCTGACTGGCTGACATAGGCTAACCGGTCACTTGGGGGCTGACAAACAGAACAGCAAACAGTTCAATTCTTTCTGCTTTTCCCTGAAGGAGACAATCAAGCAATGTCTTCTCTACCCATCTGCTATTTTTCACAAAGCTATAGGAAAGGAACAACTGCCAAATGAAGCCATCACTGACTGAGAGATTCAAAAGCTCCTCGAGGAAAGTACAGATAGCGGTAGACTAATTGCACAAATCATATTTCCTCAGAAAAAAAAACAGCTACAGAGATTTGTTGTTTCAATATTAAGGCAAATTTCCCCAATGGTGAAATAAGTTTGGATTTCCTTTTGGGAAGAGATTACAGCATGGGGGAAAAAAAAAGGAAAAGAAGCTTGAACTGGATTATCTAAAAACAAAACAGAGCTTTGCATACCCTATGGAGAAAGAAACAGACTAAACAACAACAAAAATATACTGACAATTCTATTACCGAAATATAGAGATTAGCTTGGCTCCAGGCCTTCAAAATACAAAACAGCATATNGGTTACAGCATGGGGGAAAAAAAATATAAACACAAATAGTACAACAAGGAACACTCGGAGCTAGACAAACCATAATTTTAGTCTTCAGTGCTGTCCAAGGACATTTTTAAAATTCACCTGAATTAGCAACTAAGCCTAAAATAAGAAAAAAAGCCCCTTAAAATTCTATATCAAGTTTAGTATTGTATTTGCATAGTATACAGCATAATCATTAGCATTTCTGTAGTAATAAATATTCCCCTGTGAATGAACCTCAAAATAACTGTGTGCCAGGTTGGGAAAAAGCTATTTTTTCCAAACCTTGAGCACAGTACAATACAAGTACAAGAAACACTGTACTACAACCAGCGTGGTTACTCTTGGAAGCTTATTTTTAAACTCCTCTCTGCACCACTTTTGACAGAAGTTCAACAGCTGATTAGCTGACAGTACATAGAAACCACCTTTGCTGACAAAAATTTGAGGTTTTATTCAGGGTCAATGATGACGCAGAGCAATATCTGCTCGAAATACTGCCTTTTTCTCCTCATGGATATATATATGGAGCAGAAACCCCCAGGGCTTCTTTTAAAGGACTGGCTTAGCAGCATGCAAGCGTACTTTCCAGCATACAATCCAAGTGCAGTCAGTTCGCATCAGACATTAATGGGTTGCATCTAAAGGACACAACAGGAAAGCTGAGGTTCACAAACAATTACCTCAGACACTCCTCCAAGGTGTGAGTCTGATAAAGCAGATTCTGCAGAGCTTGTAATGACTATGGAGCATAGGAAAGACCCAGCCTAACACATCCTATGCTGTCAGACTCACCAGACAAGCTGCAAATAAATTAATACCACTGTCTAATGTTCTTGATTCAGATGCTTCCTCCTGCACCCCAATTATATTTACCATGCTGACTTATAATATGGGCCCACATTAAACTAAGACACATTACTGAATATTGCAGACAATCCTAAAATGGGTGGAAGGGTGGGAATTTTATCAAGTTTGGGCTACACGTGATGTTCTTTCAACAAAATAGAACACCTAACAACCCCTTGTTCCACGAACCTGGAATTTCACTTATAGCAGACTCATAGAAGAAGGAATATGAAGTTTCCTCTCCCCTCCTCAAACCACATGGACAGAGCTATCTTTTATATATGAAACCACCAGCTCCTTGCTGGAAAGAGAATCAAAAAATTGTAACTGACAGCATAAGGCTATACAGGCAGTTATTACCAGAACTGGTCAATGCATCGCTAACTACCTTTTATGAATCAAAAGAACAGAATTACTATAGTGAGGTATTACTGTGATTTGGGCCGGACTGGCAGATAAGAATGACAGACCCCATTGTGTATGAAATTATTTCACCTCCCTTCTTAGCCAGTTAATGCCCAAGACTTAATTACTTTAGTATAACAAGCAGTCTTTTCAGCCAGTCAACAGAAGCACAGAGGTTATAAAAGAGTAGAAAAATACTAATAATAGGAGCTATGACACTCGTGACATCTCCCCTCAAAAAATTAAAATTGCTAAATGCAAAATCACACAAATACTATCATTATCTGTCACACACTCCTGAGTGATCCAACTGATTCTGTTCTTCATTTCTCACCCCAATTTGTTTCTAGTACTGCATTCACCCAAATAGAAGAAAAGGCTTTTTGTCCAAGTATTTTAATTTACTCATCAATTTATTTTAATTTACTCATCAATATGATTACAGAAGGAGAAACCCCCTAGTGGCAAAGGAGCACAGGTATGCCCAGAACAGCCCAAAGGGGTCCAAAGTAGGACTGTAGAAGAATTTTATTGAAAATATTGATAACTATATGAAACAACATAATGAAAATATTGCATAAAACCCCACCATTACTTTACAAGACTAAATACATAATTATAACTCATACTAGTACATTAAATTCTATTTATATTTTTAAATTAGCTTTAAAAAGATCCTAGCAATGAGATCCTTCTAAATCCTGATATGATCTTTCAAAAAAAAAAAAAAAAACAAAAAAAAACCCCATAACCTAATAGGTGGTGAGCATTTCTGAGACAAATTTTGCTTACAATGAAGTGAGGATCTCACTGCATCCACAGTTGACTCTAGAAGAACACAGCTCCAGACCAGAGTACAACATTTATTATTTAATTGCTAATATGGTCCTGCTCTATGACAGACATGGTAACAGTGGAGATATTTCTAAAAACTCGATTTCTAAAAGTATCACTAGTTTGTGGTTTCCTTTATTCCTTTGGTTACCTAAACCCAGTTGACCTTGCTGCATGGTGAGTTCTAAATACAGGTAAGAGAAGGTTCGTTTCCTCAGTGCCCTTTCACATAGGCTAATTGCTCTTAATTCTGCCACCACTCACATCTCTTTTTGGCACAGCAGACTAGATGCCCTGGCTTATACAACATTCTGTTAAAGGCAAACAAAAGCCTAGGAGCATTTTTACATGCCCTGTATATACTTTCCACTTATTCAATATATTAAGAGGAGGTTTTTTCCTTTCTGTTTGTGTATTAAGTAGCTTAATAGAATGTTTGGGGCTTTAAGTAATGCTAAAGGTCTGCAACATGGCAAGCCTTTTAAACTCCGTATCCTTTTTGTTCATTTTTCCCCTCTGTTGCTAAAGGGTTGTGCAAACGCCTCCTTTAACAATTAAGCATTGCCTAGCATTATTTTCCGTATTACTCACAATTATCAACCTTAAAAACACAAGCAGTCTTAATGACACAAGTTATTTCTGCCAGATCATAAAAAATTATTCCAAACAATCACGATAACTGAATCCAGAAGCATCTTCCTTCTCTGAGTCAGAAAGCAGCTTGCCTGCATTCTTAAGGGTTATTTTTTTTTCCTTTCATACAAAATACCCAAGCAGTAGATAAAAACTGCACACACACTATGCAACAAGAGAAACATATATCATACCAAAAACTAAAGAAAAATTTAAAACTTTCAGTTAAGGAACATTCAAATTTCTGGCCAGAATCTGCTACCTCTACTCACACTGAACACCCTATTTTCACCCAGCAATCAGATTGAAATATAAATACATTCCTTAAAATGGAATAATTAAAGGCAGAAATAGATGCCAGAAACTTAATCCTCATTGCTAGTATATTCAGAGTACTGCCATAGTTCCAGGCCAACTCTATTAACTTCAGTAAATGCGAAGGTGCCCTATTAGGCATAGTTAAGGTATAGCATGGGTTTGTAAAGAGAAATATTTAAGGCATCTGGCAATGATGCAGGCCATATAGTGACTTACAGTTTTAGAATGATTGTAGACAAAACAGCTAGCACGCATACTTCCACTGAGTAACACAAAGAAGCAACAGATGCAGATATTAGACTGATATGTGAGTGTATTAAATATCAGTCAGTGTTCAATGATGCAAATGTGGACCTCTCAGTGCGTCTATCACAGAGTATCTTTCCAGAACAGAACATCCTTTTTCTACGAGAATCAGTATTTAGCTGGAAATCAGCTTGCTACTTAATGTACGTAATTACTGTCTAGTCTACAAGTTAAAGAACTGGGTGTAGCTAACGCAAGTAACCACAAGCATTTTTATTATAAGGATATTCCTGCAGATAGTTTATGTAAGCCATCTATTTTGGCTTAGTAAGTAAGGCAATCCCACACTACGACAAAATAAGAAAGGAAGAGAACATGAAGTGCCAGCAGAATGTAACTAATATCCCCATAATAAAACTAATCAGGCAACTGAGAATTAAATGCAAAAAGATTAAGATTTCAGATACGAGAAGACAGAATAACATTCTCTCTTTGCCTTAAAAAACCAGCAAAGTCAGAATAGCTGATAATTTTGCACATATTTGATACATCAAGGTATAAGGATTCCTTCATATTTACTTTTTTATCAGAATGGGTTCTAAGTTTTTACAGATTGTTATTGACAGACTGAAAACAAATACTGCACTGCCTTCTTTCCAACCATCCCACAATTGGAGACGAGATTTGCAATTTAAACCGCTTAAATGCCGCAATAGACTTCAGTGACAGTTCACAACAAAGTAGTAACTTGTGATCCTTTTATTCTTAGCGTAAGTTTAAATCATATTACCAAAAAATCAGTAAGAGTTTTGCTACCAAGTGCTGAACACAAATTTGAACATTGTTCCTTCTGCTAAATAGGGACAATCTCATCATGCAAATTAACATATACTAGATCTCAGGCCTCTCCCAGCCAACAAGACATTTACTCAAGTACCTTCAGTTTGGGAAATGGAGCATGTTATACGATGTGAAAGAACAACAGATGGGAAAAGTTTAGCACAAAATTTTTACTATTTGTACTTAAGCTGATAGAGCAATTTGATCACAAATCTCTCCAATAGGATGTTCCACTTAGCTCAGCTACTTCTTGGCCTGTAACATCTCTTAAAAAGAGATCCTGGTTAGTAAAAGAAAGAAGACAGACAGATTACACAAGCACCTTGCAGAGAAAGGGGGAAAATGAATCGTAAGATTTCATAACTGAAAAAAAAAAAAAATTAAATCCTTAGAATCACAGGCAGTAAAACACCACAGCAATTTAAGTGAAGCAATACAGCTGCTGTATCAAATTACCTATTTCACTCCGTGATGCTCATTCAGAGATTAAGCAGGCATTCAGCATAAAGAACTCATTACCACTCCAGCAAGTTTTCATCCTGCAAAGAGCAGATGTAGTTCTCGTAGAACCTGTATTACACAACTGAAATGATCCACGATAGTTTTACCGCCAGCAGCATTACTTGGTGCATCACCTGTGCCCCTCAATTCTCAAGTATTAACAGGAAGTATTAACTGTCTTCTCAATTATGAGTCTACAGCTAAATAACATACAGCTACAACCTGTAAAACTGTAAAAGTGCACAATGAACACATACTATAGTGACAAGAACACATGCTGTTTTTTCTTATTGTTTGCTTCCTATGGACACAGGTACAGTTTATTTATGGCACATCACTTACATAGATTTAAGGAAAAAAGTAATATTTGTTGAGGTGTCAAGTTGTAAATTGCTTTGCATATTTATTCTAACATTTCAGATGCAGATGCAAATCTATTCAGAAGCTAGTCAATGCATTTTTTTTTTAGCCTGTGTGATAAATACTGAACTGGGCTCTATTTTGCCCCTATTGCTCACAGATTTTTCCACTATATATACACATTATCACACAAATACTTTTGGTCACAATAGCGCATCCTCTCCTCTAACAAACCAATGGTCGCCAGGTAAGGTACAGGCTCCAAAGTGTTGCATGCAAGGAACAAAATTCATAACAGCATAGCAGCATGATGATGGCAGAAAAAAATGTAGTAAACAGAAATGCTGAAGAAATAAAAAAGATTTAGAGAAGCTTCTTGGTAGATTATGTGTAGCTTGTTTTCCCTGTAGCTCAGCTACATGGAAGTTTTTCCTTCATATTAGTAAAAGGCTTATGAAACGCAAAAGTTTTATTATATGAACATGACCCATGTTCTTCAAGCCTTGCCAAATTTGAGTCCCAAGAGGCAGCTTAACATTAATCATCTGTTCAATACGATGTAAGTTTCAGATCATCTCTTGCCAGTTTTTCCACTTCTATTTTTCCTATATTTTATATTCCTAATGTTATAGTCTTCCACAAAAATAGTACTTAATTTTTTTGATATGATCATTAGTATAGCTGGCTTGATATTAAATGCCTAAATAAAAGTTAAGGGGTTTTTTACTTCACCTGGTATCCCTCTATTCTTTCATTCACAGGATCAATAATAGCAATAATAGGCTAATCTTTCAGAAAGTCATAAGATCAGTACTTACTTCTTAAATATAAACAATTTACGACGTTAACCTTAAAGACTACTAAAACCAAGACCATAGTTACCAGATCTGGGCAGGAACAACTAAGTTGTGGAAAGTGAAACTGACTGCACAACTGCTACAAAAAAAATGAATGACAAAAAGAGGAAAGTACAAATATCTTTGCTATTAAATTTTAAAAACTGGGAAACTAGAAGAAACTAAAAATGATCCTGTTTTAAGCAAAATAGAAGAATCCAGAAAAATCATGTAAAACAAGAAAAACTCCCCACACGTTCAACAGTTAAAACTACGGACAGACAGAATTTATTTTGGGGAAAAAAACACCCATTTCTTAATAAAACTTTTCCTTCCTAACTAACAGGGAGCCAAGCTGCTCTCCAAATCATATTGCACATGGGGATGTGAAGAACACTGGTTTAGAAAATTGGTCTGATGTCATTCGTTGACAAAAACAGGCAGAGAATTGACATTAGACAGTTCTAGAAAAACAAAAATAAATTCCCACCCTGACAAGGTGTAAGAGGTAAGACTCATTTTTTAAATTGTGCTGTTCTCCTCTGCAATATGCCAAAATAAACAGGTTTTCTATCTTTTTTGCGATGCTTTTACTCAACATTAGTACTAGAAGAGATTGGCTTGCTGACTACCAAAGGAAAGTCAAAGAGGAAAAAGAACTGTTATCTCTAAATGCCTCATAAAAAAAACAGAAAAGAAAAGAAAAAACAATTTAAGCCAAGTGACAATGAGAGCACAAGAACAAAACGGTAAAATGCCTATCAATGCTTTTTCAAAAGTTACTTTAACCTAATCATCAAGTTCTGAAGTAACTCTCCAGCAAGAGAAGCAGGAATGTACAATCCAAAGTAGTTTTAAGCTGCTTGAAAGAGTTACAAGAGCATTTAAATAACAGCATTTTAAATAAAGCAACAGAGAAGACACACATAGGTTTCTTCTAGTCCAGTAAAGCTGTCTTAAGTTTCAGGTACATTTTGTCTCAGCTTTACAGGGAAGTAACTGAAAGTATAAAGTCCTTCCCGCCAAAGAGGGATGCATAACCACAGTTCAGAGGTCTAGGTAACCATTAATGGAACTAGTAAGAAGGAACACTGGTACAGGCCTACAAATCATTTTAAACACACAATAAAAACATATAAGCAAAGAATTTAGGAGGACTGCATTGTGAGGACGACCTTTTTGCTGGTACTTTCAGTTCTAATAAAATCATGACTTAAACAAAAGGTATAAAGCTTTCAGACAAAATTTAAGGAGGGACTGGAATCTCTTAACTGGTCTTTTTGAGATGCAAGACTCAGCATGTTCTTCTAAATTCTGAGATGGTTGCGCAGCTCTCCATGGCAACCCAGGATGCACGCACCCTGCAGCCCGCTGGCAAGAATCTAACAGAAACGGCACATTGGACTGAAAAAGCACGTAACGCAGAAGAAAGGCCAGAACTTCAAGGTGGGGTACAATTTCTGTCTTTGCAACCAGGTCAATAAAGGGATAAAGAAGAATTCCTGATTAAATCCTGATTAAATATGCTCCTCCATTCAAAAACTGAATAAGCAAAAGAAGGGGAGGAACTACAGTAGCAACAGCTATAGTCTAGTAGATAAATAAGACTAGGTGTGGTACAATTTGAGTTTACATATGCCACAACGCAAAACCTAACTCAAACTCATGAAGAGTTTAGAGCTTGTTCCCTGTACACTTCACTCTTCGCAGTACGTTTGCGGGTATATTGGTTCCTGTTATATCAATAGCCCGTTTCAGCCACTCCCTTATAATTTTATTTACTACTTATCATCCTTTACCTATCTTGTTAAGCACAACACAACCCATTAAAGGTATCTGAGGTAATGCCTTGTTGTTACTAACTCACTTTAGAGAAAGAAGGGTGACCCCTCAACGACATACAACCAATAAAGGTTGGATAGGCACGTCTTGCTTTTGCTTCCAAAGAAGTGAGCTCGACGACTGCCAGAAGTACCACTTAAAAGCCCAAACACCGGACTCCAGACGCAAACAGCAGCCTTCCAGAGCTGACTGTACGATAGGTTTATTCGCCACCACACCAGGCCCCTCGGAAGCGGCTCTGCGACAAAGGCCGCTCGCTGCAGCCTTGCGAAGCCGGGACCCAAGGAGCAGGCGCTGCCGCCGGAGTGGCGCCCGGAGCCGCCCCACCGCGGGAGCAGGTGCTGATAGAGGCGGCGGGACCTGGGCCAGGCGTCCCCCCCGCGGCAAGGCG
>VYZM01008062.1:2517-36940 GCA_013398915.1 Dromas ardeola
CTTCTCCGATCAACTCCTGGCTTCTAAAAATTCTTCACACAGAAAAAAGAAAAAAAAAAAACATTCCTCATGAGAGGTTAAGGTTTACACACTACTGCAGTACTAATAACTCAAAACCTTCTAAATAAGGAATCAAAACCTTCTTCCCTTCTTCCTATGAGTTCTACTCTGTAGCTTGATCTGTAGGTCCTCCACAGTTCTTTCCAAAGGAAGGAGCTACTGGAGGACAAAGGAAGCAATTTTACATCAGCTTTGTACTTGTTGATCTGTTGGGTGCCACTGCACAGCTACGCAGCAGCTTTGCTGCTGCTATAGGTAGAAGGAAGCATAAAATATTCAAAAAGAAAACCTAAACAGTAGTTAGTATATAGTTTACTTCAAAATGGTCTATTTAAATTACTTCACCTCAACTGAATAAAAAACAATACTAAGCAGCATAATTAGTGAATACAGTGAAATAAAACATCTAAATCAATTTTTTCGGATAAATGAGAGGTAATATTATATATTACTATAGAATTAATGAGATTACTTATCCTGAGGATGCTCTTGACATTATTTTCACATCAACATTTTTAATATGGATAAAATGTGTTTGTCTGAAAGTTCTGTTCAATGACCATTTAAAAAAAATCATTCACATCTGAAAAATCTAAAATGGGTATCAAGAACAACATTTTGTTTGCGCTTTACAGGCCATATTTGAAATATGTGTTTCAAAAACATCATTATACATTATTCAAAAGCAAATCTTACGTAGAAAAAAGCATGTATTTTAACTATTTTACTTTCTTTTCATCGGTAGATAAATATGTTCAATTACTTGAAGAATTTTTTCCTATATACCTTCCATCCATTAAAAAGTATTCTTTAGTTATCTAGTTCTGAAGTATAAAGAAATGTAATTGTCTCATCATGATTATCAGACGACTGGTAAATGAAAGAATACTACAAAGTAACATTCTCACAAAGCCAGAGACTAGTAAGAGTCCATATATTAAAGGTTACATGTCTTTAGTGCAATTAGGCAAAACAGAACTGATGTATTATACTGTATATGTTTATTCAGTTTTTCCATCATGATGATATTTCCTTTGATTCTACTTCTTCCTTTTGAAGTATTGCTTTAACATTTAGCTTGCAAACTAATGTGCATATTAGCATAAACCTGTGCTTAACATTTATTCTATAGGCCTCTAGACAAAAGCCCGAGTTAGAGTATAAGGTCAGAAAAATAGACTTTGTAAATGTTACAACGGTAAACCACAAGGTTCAGGAGAATATTACATAAATTGTGTAAAAAATTTTAATTTACTTGAATCAAGGCTATTAATATAAACTTGTTTAAAAGAAGAAATAATAAGCAATATCTAAACACATGTGAATTGTGTACAGAGAGAGAATGGTCTATGAAAAGTAATACAATGGTTAAAAACTCTTGTGTTTACAGTCAGAGTTAACAAATTTTAGAACTAAAAAGCGTATTTCCTTTTATTCCAATGTAAATCCAGGTTATGTTAGTAGTCTTGATATCCCTGATGTCACTCCAGTTTTCTACTGATTTAACACTGAGAACCACCATTTCATTCTAAAAGTTATCTTTGACTACCCCAAACAATTCCTCACCCTAATAATACAGTCATAATAATACAGATGAATTCACAGGATTGTTACGGATGTTCGGGAAGAACTGTGTGGAAGACTACAGAAAAGCCATTTCTCAAATACAGCTGGGGAAAATGACAGCAAATGTATATTAACAGACACAAACAGGTCTCCAACAAGCAGAGAACACTGAGTTTCTCAAAATAAGAGAGTTTCTTATTTTGAAGTTCATTGACAAGCCATTCTACTGAAGACAGAAGTGGCAGAGGGGTAATGTTTAAAAACTTGTCCAGCGATCAGCTTTATCGGCTCAAACTTTTACCACGTTCCAAGAGAAAACAAATTATCACAAGTGTCTTTTCAAGCCTCTATTCACAGAGGCAGGTTCACACTTAGGAATCTCCAGTGTTATTTGCAAAGTAGCTCACAAGCATGGAGAAATTTTATTCCTGGGACAAAAAGGTTAAACCTGGCTCGAGCACTGGCACTGAAAATGCATCAATGAAGAAGAAAAAGATCTACATATAGCCTAGTCCTATGTATGCCTTATGCCTGCATATATGTATGCCTTGTTCCTGCAGACATGCTATCTTCATACAACAATTCTGAGAGCTAGTTGATTGCTTCAATGTTAAGCATTTACAGAATGCCTGGGGAGAGCTTTGGGGGGCTGGGGGGGAAGTATTATAATCAGCCAAGAAAGCCACTTACAGACAAGAGAAATAACGTAAGTGTAAATGAAAATAAATTTAAGACTCGGATGCAATCAAACAGATTATTGTTCGTGTATTCTGAATTATCATTGAGGACAAGAAAAAGAAAAGGAAAAGCCTTGAGAGATTCTTTCATCTACCTTGACATTCTTTCAATACATCTTGAGACAGGGCTAAAGCTAGAGAATTAGAGAAGATTTTTATATAGCATACAGGGATAAAGCCACAAATGACATTGGGCACTGAACCGCCATTTAGATGACAGAGAACTCTAATGGTTCTGGAAACTTTTGTTCAGCTGGTGCCTATACCCGACACTGCAGTCCCTTCCGAAAGCTGATGTGCTTACATGCTGATCCCAGTGAGTTGCTCTGTCCTAACCAGCATGGTTCAGGCTCATTGTGAATTAGTTTCATCCGGATTGGAGATGCTCAGTGCTGCCAGGTCTAAGCATTCAAACTCAGTAAACAAGGTCCCTACCTTTGCCAGGCAATTTGCAGAAGTTTAATTTCAGCTTCTGCTCCATTTTGTCCCAGAAGTTCCACTGCATATGCAGTTATCAAGGGAATTCAGGTACTTACAGAGCAGGATATCAGCAGAGCACCAAAAAGACCGGATACATGCCTACTGATGAAGACTAGGCCTTACTCTCCTTCAAATAGTGGACTCGAGCAACAGCTTCCCATCAGCTGTAACTCTGAAAGCTCCCCTGATTAAGAAAGAAATTGGTCTCTGTTGCATTCGTTCTTCAGGATGCCAAAATTTTAAGATAGAGTTAAAATCTACGAATGGAGAAACCCTTATACATCATCAAGGCAAAGGTCTGCATACCCTGTTGCCTGACCTCCAAGAAGAAGCAATTCACAAGTGTTCAAGGAAAGAGCATAAGAAGTGTGACACACAGTACACATCAGGAGAAGAATCCTTCCCTGTAATACCAGACAAGCATCTGACAATCACTTTTTTGGGGAAGACATTTTACAGCTACTAATGGACACTGGATTCTCCAAATTTTTTTTCTTACTCTCTTGGCCTCCCTACCCCTAGAAACTGTAAATTTAAATTACTAACTTCTCTCAAAGGAGGAAGAGGGATATTATTTTACATTTTAGAGCCACTGCTTGAATAACGGCATTGGCACCTCTTAGAACTGGCATTGTCAGAAACAGTAAGCAATCACTCCCTATTCACCTTTTCA
The DNA here is from genome assembly GCA_013398915.1 of Dromas ardeola. Classification (NCBI taxonomy): domain Eukaryota; kingdom Metazoa; phylum Chordata; class Aves; order Charadriiformes; family Dromadidae; genus Dromas; species Dromas ardeola. The sequence goes on from VYZM01008062.1 coordinate 6,034, forward strand.
ATACTCTCGTGATTTTGAAAGTCTCCATCATATTTCACCTCATTTTTTTTCCTCATTGGAAGAATCAGTTTCATCTTTCTTTTTAGACTCTCTCCTCTTCCACACCCCTGTTCTTTCCCACTCTGGGTCTATTCTGGTTCTTTAATATAACTCCAAGCTGTCTTTCCTAAGTGCTGAGAACTAAATTAGAGCCCAACATTGCATATGTGTCGATGCAGCTGTTTTATCTTGTCCTTAAGTGCATTACTTTGCATTTATGAATACTGTAGTTCTGCACGCCTTTCAGTCACATCATATGAGCATTCTTCAGAAAGTCAAATATAAAGCTGACTGAACAGCTGTGTACTTAACCATCATATTATTATTTACCCTTTTTTTCCCAGATTATTTACCAGGGTTGCCAGCCCAGTTTCCAGCATATGTCCTGAGATTTCAACAGGAACCTTACCCTGTGTAGGATCAGAATAAAAAGTAGTATTTGCAGTTACCACCTTTTATTCCCTTGATATCAAGGCTGATTTAGTGCAAGGTCATGCTACACAACCATTCGCTCAGCCACTTCATTTGTTAATTTCCCAAGGACTCTTAGGTAATACTATGCTAACCTTAGATTTGTTACAGTTCATCTTCTTGTTTTAGTCTCAAACTTTTAACTATTGGTACTGCAGTCTGAGACTGTTCCGAGGGCTTCTCGCTGGAGACGGCAAACCCCTGCTTTAGCGCATTCCTAAACTCCATTGGAGCAAACAGTGCGTCAAAACACTAGCTTTGCCTGTTTGCTACAGTCACACATTCTCTCAAAGCTCCTTTTATCACCTCACTTCTCTACTCCTCAATCTATTAGCCAGTCCTACTAGTTTACCAGTATGCTTCATAATCTCATCATTTAACAGAGGCTTATGATCTACCTCACATCAGTTGAAATCCAAATTCACCATGGTCTCTTTAACGATGTTACAGAGCTTAAACACACATACCTGATTACCAAAGGAAATTACTTCATTAAAGTTGTATTCTCCTTCTTTCAAAATCAAGGACAGAATTCTTCATCATCTGGTTTCTCAAGGCAAACAGACCACACAATTAAGGTTGACTGCAACTGAGTTTCTACAGCTTCCAGTGACCCGGATACTGACTTCAGAGAATTATGTTCAACATCACTAGTGTGGCAGATCAAGCCCTTACAGAATCATAGAAGAGTTTGCGTTGGAAGGGACCTTTAAAGGTCATCTAGTCCAACCCCCCCCTGTAATAAGCAGGGACATCTTCTACTAGATCAGGTTGTTCAGAGCCCCATCCAACCTGACCTTGAATGTTTCCAATGATGGGGCATCTCCCACCTCTCTGGGCAACCTGTTCCAGAGTTTCACCGCCCTTCTTTGTCATTTGGATATATTCTATTCCCACAAGCAAAGGACGGAAGTTTCTAATCAGACGACAAAGGCTACATTCTAAAATTTTCACATCAATAATATGAGGTGACAGGAAATATTGTTAAGAAGAAAATCTGACTGGTTTTTTTTTTCCCTAAGCTGAAAATAGGTTAGATCCATTTCATTTGAGGTTCAAGTTCACTCTACCCACTCTGTGGGACAGTAATAACCACGTTTAAAGTAAAAATACGTAAGGACCTGCAAGCTCTCAGTCTTGTCATTTCTAGCTGACACATCCAATACTCAACCAGATTTCTGAAGTTCGTACTGCAACAAGTTCTCATGGTTTAGGCTGGGCTGGCCACTAAACCAGGACACAAGTATTCCCTTTGAACTCACAGGAAACATACTATGAATTCAAGTGAAGCTCATAGGACCACTGTCGGAGCAGGGCACTTGTCAGCTGACGTAGTGCTGTCACAATCTGGCTTTAGCAAAATACCTTACCAAAACAGAGTTAAGTTACTACCATGTAGCAACACCTGCTGCTCACAAATTTTACAGATGTTATTTTTAGCTGAAACTATTTTATGTTTTTAATTAAATACCCATCTCTTCTTATATTGATTGCAGGGCATCTGTTCACTTGCATGATTATGACTCATTATGAGTTCAGCCCTATATTTGCTGCCTTATCCGATTTATTTATTTTTACCTATCCTACTGTTACGGCAAAGATCATCTGATCTGTTCTATGCTCTTCCTCCTCCTGCTGGAGACTATTCAACTTAACAGAGTTAAAGTTTTGAAATATGAATTGATAATTCTTCCAAGTCAATATAAACCTATGCATGGGACAACAGCACTGTAATAATTTGAGTAAATACTACAATGTGTTGGGCAATGAAAAACCTATCAAAGAGATTAGCAAGGGTTTCTGAAGTTTAAAGATTTAAATCATATTCAGCTGATGCAAGCACACAGTTCTGATGACCTCACTGGAATTACTAAAATTTCTGTGTCTTATAACACCTAACATTAAAAAAAATTAAGCATAATTGAACTTCCAGGTATCTTTCTCTAAAGAAATACAAATATTCGAAAGAAAGACCGCTCATCTGTCCAAGGCAGGTGCAGGTAAGTGCTGCCATCTGTCTTATGATTCTCTTTGTAATATCCCTACGATTATCTTATACTTCTGTGTGTAATTCAGTCTGCCTCTCTCTTAGAACACTGAGCTGCCCAGAGATGAAGTGCAGGTATTTAGCAGCTGTTCTTTATAATACTCAATCTACCCATTTTTTTTCCCCAGACTCAAATGTAGTGGATTAGGACAGAAAAGTCTATTCTTTGCTGTTCAACTATTCAACTGCCAACATCTATTAAAGTATAATTTGAGCAAGGAATATATATGCCATTTTCTTCTATATTAACAATCTTTTTAAACCTCATACTGTTACAGAATTTAATAGATATTAAAAACATGAGTTAAGCAAAAGGTTGCTTTGCTTTTAAAATGAAAACTCAATTTTTTTTTTTTTTTTTTTAGTTGGCTCTCAGCTAGTGTTATAAATAGTGGACAAAATACCTATTTCACAATTCTTGGTGGTAAAGCCATTTCTATTTAATATCCACTAGTAATTATAGGAGTTAATGTCAAAATACCACTTGAGAAATCACATGTCATGTCAAAGAATCCATATCATTTCATTCTTCCCTTTGTCATCTTGCATACAAGACGAAAGCAAGAGCAGCAAGTAACATCTGGACATTAGCTATAGAGCTGTATTATCAAAACGTAACTGCAACATAAAGCTGTATTATCAAAACATAACCGCAACATGTACATTTCTATTCCAAGAGGAAACAGTCTCAGGTTACTTTAGAGCCTCCAGCGGGGAACATAATATCGGGGTTCAGTTTGGGTTTTCTTGCAAGCAAACGGTCCATCAATTTTAAAAAGTAAAAATAAAACCACCCCAAAACAGAAAGCGTGCCACAGAAAAGCACTAATGAATTAACACCAATGGATCTCCTGTTTCAGTAGCAAAGAAAGTAAAATCAAACTCCCAAGAACATAAGGAGGCCATAAGAAACGCTCAGGATCCCAAGTCACAAATTATTCTTACTTCTGTATTTATTTGCTTTGCACAATCAACATTTTTTTTTCTTCTACCTTTATTTCTATTGTCACTTATTTCACATTCTCATTTTTAACTGGATATCTATGTTCCCTCATTGCTGACTTTGCTTCAAAGCAGGGTCTGCTGTTTGGTTTCACATAAGATTTCCATGAAAAAAACCCTATCAAAACCCTTCATGCAGTCTGCCCTGTTCTCAGGGACAAAAAAGAGTATCAAAGCACTTTGTACTTATTGTAAACGTGTGACCCTCCTTCCCAGACTGCTGAAATGCAAATATATAGCTGAGTTCAATTTTGATGAGATTCTCGCAGCACAGTAATGCATCTTGAGCTTTGTGGTTCAGAAAGGAAAGTACCAGAAATTGAGTGCAGATGTAAATAAACTCTGAAAATAGCATTGTTCTTGCAACACAAACCTTTTTACATCACTGAAGGAAAACATACATTTTTAACTGTTTTGCATTAACCAGATTTTTTTTTCATACTTTCCGTTCCCCTTTTTCATTATTCAAATAGAAAACATTCAGAATTTTAAACAAAAATCACTCTTGACCTTTTCAGTAACGGGAAGTACAATGAGACTTGACTTGTATTCACAATACTCCTAAATCATATTACTTGACCCTGATGCTTCACATTATCAGCTTCTTTATTACTTATGATTTCTTTATGATCATCTAAGATAATTAAAGAGACTGCATCATTCTTTACATCAGTAATCCATAAACTGAAGATAAAAATGTAAAACAAGTTACCTACCTCTGTTCCCAAAAGCTTAATCCTGTCATTTTAGCTTTCAGCAAAGGAGGACCCTTTCCTACAATATCACACTGGAGAAAAAAACGGAAAAAAAAAATCATTTCAGTCACTGAGAAACAAAAAATATGGGCTGCAATATACCAAGGTTTTGTCTCATCCGGAAGTGTGAAAGCATGCATAATTTTAAGTTATACAATTTAAAGTATCTAAAACATGTTCCATTTAATCATTTACATCTTGCAGCACTATTTTATTAAATAGCGAAATATTTATAGCTTCTAAGGCTCTAATTAAAATGCTTTCTCCGAATTATCTTTCTTATTTCATATGAAGACTTAACATACGAAAACAGACAACCCAGTAAATATTTGAAAGAAAACGATCCATGAATATTCACTCATGAATGGCAGAATGAAAGAACAAGCACACAAAAGCTCCTCTGCACATAATCTTCTCCAAACCAGCAAAGCATAACCAGATCTAACTCATGTGGCTACAACGACTTGTAACTGTCTCTTGAAAATGCTTTGACTATGAATAAAGGGCTGGAAGAAATTCTCGAGATAAGCAATTTTAGACTGTCATGATAGTAACAGATAGACCATTTTTTGTCCCCTCCATTTTCAAAAGCAACAGAACAATGGAACTACTCATCTGACCCTTTAAACATAGAAGAGCAGAGAAGCTAGAGGCAGGCACAAGTTAAAACTGAACCAATAGATTAAAACAACTGGTCCCGCAGACATGGGACAACATTCACATCTGCTACAACAGAAATGCACGTTCCCGCTTATGCTGTCTTTACCACCACTGGCAGTCTGCCCCTTTCCATAGGTGGAAAGAGTCCTCTCTTACCCTCCCACTACTCTGCACCAGAAATCTCCTTTCTGTTCTGCTTTTTCCTTTTAAGTTGAAAACTTAAATACATCTTTATCCAGAAGACCACCTCCCAGGACTTTTACTCTGAGGGGAAGGACTTTCATTTATTTTAAGCAAAGCGCAGGGCGCACCAGCATCAGCAGAGCTGTGGTTACCTGGCTGCTTTCCTAAATTGCTCTTCTGTGATTTAACTCATCTGCATAATGCACAAGCACTTACAAATGCTCATCACACAGTTTATATACATGGATGCCTAACTGGCAAAGCATATACAGGTACAAGCACAAGACAGGCATCCATCGACAGTCATGCCATGGCAGAGATCCTGCTCCTACGTGGGTGCTACCTCATTATTCGGGAGCAGCCACGTGCTTATGGCTTTCCTGGGAACCAGAGCTGGAAGTGGAGCGAGGAGGACCGCACAAGTGACCCAAGTGCAGACAGGGGAAAGAAAACGGACCAGGAAACTACAATTACAGCATTACTCATGTCCTCTCTCGGTCCCAACAGCAGCTGGAAGGATACCAGACTCCTGTGTTCGGGTATCTATGCTCTGTTTGGCACACAAAATGGAACGTGAATCTCACACCAAGCCCCAAAACAACACAATTTGTAGCATCTAAATAACTGAGTGTCCTTTGCTTTGTTTTATTTAGAGATGGATTTGTAATAAGATGCCTAAATAATTACATACCATTTATCAGCTGCATCAACACTTTACTGACTTTAGCTGTCCAGCTGATTTCAGATAAAGTCAGTTTGGATTTGTATAAGCATAGGGACTAAATATTTACTAGACGTAATGGTAAATATTCTTTGGAAGAAATTTCTTCCAAAGAAATTATTACACTGCTAATGCAGGCAATGCAATAAAAATTACTACTCTCTAATATTTTATTTATAATAATTGTCGCGGCTTTTCTTTTTTAAAAAAGGATAAACTGGTGGAAAATCCTGATTTTAAAAAAGTTAATATTTTAAAGCCTTATTTAAAATGCCGGAGTCATTTTATTTGACATTTCTAAAAAACACCATTTTCTTTTCCCTCAAAGGAAATACAAATGATTGCCATCGCTCTTGTAATGTTTCTTTACATTTTCAGCAGTAGCTTTTTTTTGTTTGTTTGGAGTTGTGGGATTTATTTTTTTTTTTTTTTTTGGCTTGTATCATGCTGGTTTTCTTTTTTTAAAAAAAAAAATCGTGTTACAGATGGGCTTGCGGTGGGTTAGCCTTGTCTGTCCACCGGCCGCCCACCCAGCTGCTCTCTCACTCCCCCTCCTCAGCAGGACAGGGGGGAGAAAATAAGATTAAAAAAAGCTCGAGAGCGTAGATAAGTACAGGGAGATCACTCACAGGCAGAACAGGCTCAATTTGGGGAAGATTAATTTAATCTATTGCCAATTAAGAACAGAGTGAGAAACAAAAACAAAACTAAAAACACCTTCCCTCCTTCTTCCCAGGCTCAACTCCGCTCCAGAACGTTCCACCTCCTCCCCTGAGGGGCCGAGCCGGGCCCTGCGGAGGTCGGTCGGAGCCGGCTGGAACCGGCTGTGACCGGCTCGGGGCAGCCCCGGCCGCTCCTCACAGCGGCCGCCCCAGTGCCCCTGGGCACCCGCACCCAATACTGGGCTCAAGAGCAGTTGCCATTCGCCAGTTTGGGGCCTTTTGATTCTCTAGCCCCTCTTAGTAACAGTATTCTCCTTTTGTGCAACTTCCCCTCCACCAGCATTAGATTAAAAAAAAAATAAAAATCACTGAGAGAAGGAGAGGTGCAGCACCACAGGAACAGACACCCTCCAGAAGCGCAGGATTTTTCTTCCCCAGGGTTCAGCCGGGCAAGTTATTGCTATTATCAGAAATATCTATTAAAAACCCTATCTAATCCTCCAGTAACAGACAAGGATGAAGAAAACATCTGAATTCTGATACTAACTTTTAGATTCCGTAAAGGGCATGCCATCTTTACACGTATAGTCAAATCACTACTGTCTCACGTTTCATAGAATCATAGAATTGTTTTCGTTGGAAAAAACCTTTCAGATCATCGAGTCCAACCATAAACCTAACACTGCCGAGTTCACCACTAAGCCATGTCCCTAGCTGACACAGCTACACGTCTTTTAAATCCCTCCAGGGATGGTGATTCAACCACTTCCCTGGGCAGCCCGTTCTAATGCTTCACAACCCTTTCAGTGAAGACATTTTTCCTAATATCCAATCTAAACCTCTCCCGGAGCAACTTGAGGCTGTTTCCTCTTGTCCTATCGCCTGTTACTCGGGAGAAGAGACCAACCCTCACCTGGCTGCACCCTCCTTTCAGGTAGTTCTGGAGAGCAATAAGGTCTCCCCTCAGCCTCCTTTTTTCCAGGCTCAACACCCCCAGCTCCCTCAGCCGCTCCTCATGGGACTTGTTCTCCAGACCCCTCACCAGCTTCCTTGCCCTTCTCTGGACACGCTCCAGCACCTCAATGTCTTTCTTGTTGTGAGAGGCCCAAAACTGGACACAGTATTCGAGGTGCAGCCTCACCAGTGCTGAGTACAGAGCTACAATCGCTTCTCTAATTTTCATTCCTCTGGTGTCGATTTATTATAAATATAGGCACAAATATTTCATGCACAACCAAATCCTTTATGCTCCAAATGTGTGGGAAAAGATGCGTCCAGCTTCACTGTTCAAAGGATTCAATACTGCACATGCTTTAACTCATTCAACAAGCTTGGAATATACAGTACTAAAACTAAGTATTTTAGCCTCCGTTCTTAAGTTTTGGGCTTAATTTCTTCTATCACCTTTCTTTTATCATAACAACAGAAGAAATTAACTGTCTCAAATACCAGGGAATTAGTCAACAATATATTTTAAGCTTTGCAATATTACACTGAAGTGATAACTGATTAGTATTCACATTTTCAGATCAAGAGAATATAAAGGCAAACACCACTAGAGATAGTGAAAGAGAGGAGCTTGAAACTAAGCACACAATTCAAATGAGTTAATAAGATACAAATCATTAAGGGTCATGTTCACTCCATGGAAAAAATCATAAAAGTCAGAAGATTAGCACTTTGAAATGGGTGCACTCCAAAAAATTCAACTTGAATTTGATATTTTTTGACCAAAAAGATAGAAGTCCAGTGCCCTTGAAGTAGTAAGAGTTGTGGAATCAGCCATACAGCAAATATATTCCTATAATACATGTTATACGAATATTTCATGGCAAAATTACATCAATTTTCTACTTTTTATTCCCTGATAAATACCAAACCAATGGCACTTGTGCAAAAGCAATAACAATAAAACTGATCTACTGTCAGCCTGTTGCGACCTCACAAAAGATATTTATGGAAACAGCTTGCACAAAGCAAGGACCTAGCTTAATCTTTAGGTTCAAGGTTAAACTATGTTTCCAAAACCACAAGAGAGGAGTTGGCAGCCTTTAAAAAAAAAAATTAAATCTTATCAATAGATCGCATTTGATACACTCAAAGTTAACCTTAATCCTCTAATATGCTTCTATGGAGTTCATCTAAACATTAAAAGCCTCAATTTTGCATGTGCGAGTCTTCAAATACTGCAAGAATTCTTGCGAGCTAAACCCGATGTTACTCCATCACCATGATTTGCACATATTATTACCTTTTCACTCCACTCGAAAGGAAAGGAAAACACTACAGATTACAACATACTCCTCCATCTTCTTTTTAAATGGCTGAGAAAGTTCTGGGCTGTTACGATGCACGCTCTGGAAACTCATCCCAGCAATAAGATAATGGCTACTCTGTGTTAAAGTAAAATGTAAAACCCATCATTACTTGAGGAGGTGCTCTCTAAATGTATAAATCCTGACTGGCAGTCAATTAGATATTACTTTTACCACTTGCCCACACGCTCATTGTTAAGTTAATGTTTTTGCACTCCCTCTCCCTAAAGACCTGGTAGAACTTTATGAAATACAGCCACACAAAACTCTGACACAGTCCTTGTTACAAAATATGCCTCAGATGGCAATTAATCAAATGATGCCATGAGCTCAACAAAACCGTCAATAAATACGACAAGACTGAACATCTACAGCTATTGTTTCAGCTGTAAATCTTGTGAATGCTTTTTACTGTAGCAACAAACTGCTAATAAATTCAACTTGCATTACCAGAAACATATAAAGGACAGGATACACTTCATGATGTTTTTTCAGTGTCCTCCCTGAGCCCATGCAGTCAGGCATACTGTTTCCAGAAATGTTTTATAGTTAGCAGTGATACACTGTCCCCCCTACCCTCTGCCACGACTGATGAGACAGAGAACATTGACTGAATGCCACTGCCTGGCACTACATCCCTCTCGCTCAAGAGACACGAGGCTTTATGCTTACAATTCACATCATCTTTAGCAGCAATCATCAATGTTAATTGCACATGTATCATTGGGCAAAAAGATTTCTTTCTTTAAATAAAACAACAAACAAAAAACAGCCACAACAAACCACTAGTAGAAGTGCTGTCCCTGCTACTGTGCAGAAGTGATGGAGTTTTCTAGCATTCTTCTAACGCGTACATTCAAGAAATGTGACCGACAAGCCAACCACAGCTAAGGTTACTCAGTGAAGAGTCTCAAGTTTTCAAAGTACTTCAAATACTAATTGAATAAAGCAGACAAAAGACAGGAATTTCTCATCTATGTCCATTTCAAGGAAGAAACGATTCCTCCACTGAGATTTATGGAAGCATTCACATCCCACATGGCTTTTATCCCTACCAACTACAACAAAGGTCACTGGCTTGTTTTCACTTTCACCTCATGTTACCACATTTTTTTCTGTATAAGGACATGATAGATCCAAAGAGAAAAAGGGAGAAACTGATATTGTTTGACATCAACCAAAAAGCCAGACTAAACAAAAGATCACGACCCTTACGCTTCAGGTCTGGAAATCTCTATTGGTATTAAGTTGGTTTAGATTCAAACTGAGCCAGGTTGGGCGTACGTGGCTTGTCAGCAAGCTGTGCTCCATGTAATACAGTAGCAAATTACTCACAGCAGCATACACCAGCTGGGAGGGGTGTCTGAACACCATTCAGACAAAGCTAGAGGGACAGGTGTTTGCTCTTCACATATTTCATTGTACTCTTGATGTTCTTGCTCTACTTTTTCTTTGTTTGCTTCTTTATTTCTTGGAGGTTTGAAACCCATCATCTGCAGCCTTCAGAAATGTAAAGCCGATTGAGCACAAAGGATTGAAGTGTAAGGTACTGAAGGTCTCTTTCTCTCTCTCTCTCCACATCCTCACCTATTTACTAACAAAAACAGAAGAGGCAAATAGGGGAGAATCGTTCCACAGAAAAGTAACTTGTTGCCACCTACACCGATAAGGGGAAGTAAAGACGATATTGTAACTGTTTCTCTGAAACTGTTCAGCGTAATCTGTTGAGTCAGGGAAGACTGCAAATGTAAAGTTTATCCCAGAAACACACAATCTCTGTTTTCTGGGATCTCAGCATTTTGCCAGTGTTCATCCTTAACAACTTCTATGCAGCTCTGCTGTACTAGTATTTTCACAGCTGGCCATCTGCTTTCTGGAAGTAGAGCCATCTAAAACTAAGGGCAAGCAACAGCTCAGCTAACTCTCCCTACTAAAGACAGAGATAAAGAGATTTCAGTAGGGAAAAGACAAAAGACATTCAGAAGATGAACCGGAGAAAAAGATGACAAATGCCTCATATAAAACTCATTTCAAAAAAACCAGTTTATTTTCCTCAAAATCTTACAAATTCCATTCTGTAGAAATACTTGTCATCATGAAGGGTACCAAAGTTCAGATTTTGCAAACATGAAGGGTTGATTACTGTCACTAATATAATAAAAATAATCAAATAGTGCTAGTATGTAAGAAGTGACTAAGTACATAAAACTATTTTCTCAGTTAGGAAGAGTCACCTTTAAAAAAATACATTTTGATGGAAACGATATTTCACTTGTGCATGTAGTCCATTAAGTTCAAAACCAGCAGAAAGTACCTTCTATTGCCAGGAGAAGCGTTTGTATCAGTACATGACATTGGTTTCCAGACAACTTTTTAGTAGCTTTTGTTTAGTTAAAGGGATACGGGTGGAATTTTCTGGAGAAACTGTAAAAAGCTGCATTACAGCAACAGATACCAGCTCACAAGAGGTTTGGTTACCTTCTACTTGGAGACTGAGCAAACAATTGTAAGAAGATACCTGGTTTTAGAAGGTGCTGCCACTGGTGTTTTGTAAGTTGGCATTTACTAACAGAGACCAAAACAGGTATATATGTTTGGTTCAGGTCAGTTTAAGGGAAAGCTGCTTATTCTTTTACAAACTAATCCCTCTTCCCTTGTGTTCAGTCTCATAATAGTCTGCAGTTCACAAGTACCAAATACTAGCCAGCATTGTAAAGATGGAATCAATAGTATAATCCTATTAAATTCTGCAATGCAGGCTACTTTTCAGATATATAGTGGAATCCTCTTAAATTGATTTTTTTTTTTTTAAATAAAAGGTAGGGTTATGTGAGGCTCTAGCTAGAAACCTGAAAAATATTGTCTACGTAATGCTCTTAAGGTAGCAGTTCAGTCTGTTTTCCTCTGTACAGTTTCTGTATGTTGGCTGGCATGTAACTGTGATACTTTACTAGATGATCTTCCAAACAACAATCAAAGCTTCCTTAGTTATTGCACCATAGAGCAATGAAATAATTGATGAGCTTACTCACATAAGGCTTCAGTGAGAACTGACACTTCTATTTGCATGAGCTATTGACATCTATTGTCAAAATTCCTTCACTAACATGATCAGATTAGTTTTATTTATATTGAAAACTAGTATTACCATTTGCTTGAGTGTCTTTCCAGATATTAGCTCTTGTACAGTTTACTCCATCCCAAACTTCATCTGCTTCCATTTGAAGATTGCAGGACCTCTGCATCAATTTCGAAAAACTATGATGTTTGAAACTCTAAGAAGAATTAATCTATTTCCCTCACGTAGCAGGAGTATAAGAAGTACCTGCAGCATTACCTACCCGATTCTTGCATCAACGAAAACTAATGTTATCTACCCTAGTCCACACACATGCCACTGCAGCTAAGCAACATGAGTTATGGTGTTGGGCAGACCTAGATTTCCAGTTCTATCACACCATCCATCCAGCAAGTCATATCATATCACAGTCTATGCATATTCCAGGACAGCCTGATATTTTTCTCATGTCTTTCAGAGCAAAGAAGCTACACACAGGAAATTAAGAAATTCTTTCTCTGCTTCCCTCGAAAAGATCATCTTTAAGTGTCCTACTTCCTATCTTTCCCGGTACTACCAATGCTTCCCAGTTGTATAGCCACTATATAGTAGATGTACAAAAAATTAGGGCTTTACAGTACCTCAACTACCTTGAGAGGCATGTAAAAATCTGCAACTACAATTTGCAACTCAGAAAATCATCGCAACTCTATGATCAGAACATGATACACTGCCATTGCCGAAAGTATGAAGGATTTCTCATTTCTCCAAGCAATAAATGTACATACTCAATGTTTTCTAGACTAATTTGATACATTTTGCAGATTAATTTTTATTGCCAGCGTCATACTGACACCAGAATTTCTATATCCACAAATCATCAGCAGCATCCCTCACACATACAGCACTAGACGCCTCCTTCTCTGAAATGGAGTCGGTAGAAATGGACAGGAGCTGGAGGCCGGGCAATGGTTCTGCTTGACTCACTGGTGCAACAGGGCCACAAGGGAGCTGGGGAGAGCACCCAGGACCCTGCCCTTGCCCCATCCATCTCTCACATCTTAAATTAATCTCTCAGTAGACCACAACATGTTACAAAGGTTTGGGATTGACAGGAGGGGGGAAAAAAACCCGCAAGTGTAGCAACCTCATTAGGATTCTGCTCTCAAAGGCTCCACACAGCTTTGTCTTTTGAAGAGTAAAAGCTGCTTAACAAGTCAGCAATAGCTCGGTCCCCCCCAGAACAGCTATGGTAACAGTCTTCATTGCACAAACATGTTTCTTGAACTACTTTCCCAAGTCTCTGCTAATGCGAACCTGTGGAGTGAAATAAACGCAAGACAGCTCTTTTGTCTCCCTGCCTTTTTTTTTTTTAAAAAAAAACACTAAGCACAGTATATCACTCCTGTTTCCTGTCTTTTGCCTTCTGTTAGAAATAATTCATCAGAACATACTTTTCTGAGATTAGGGATAAGTAGTTTATGCGATTAAGTCCACAGAATCTTTTGTCACAACCAAGTCAAAGTTAGCCTAAGATTTCAGAGGATTTCTGTCCAAGAGGAGCCAGTTGGCAGTGCACTTAGAGATGTACTTGTTCAAGCATTTGAGGAAACTTTTTAGGGTTAACAGAAATGCTTTTGGGTGGTTACGCAATTATGCTAATCAGGACCACAACGAAAGCAACTTATCCACCCCAATAAAACAGTTGTAGCTCTTCTCATTTTTGTAGACAAGCAGGCAGAAGTGTTAATTTTCCCCTTTACTCCCCTTTTATCTCAAAATCTGGACTAAAGCCTCTCCTAGAACACAGGCAGCTAGCTGCCCTTACTGGAGCACCCGCAGCCTGCAGAGATGCGTACTCAAGTGCCACAACTGCCTGAAGAAGAGGCGGCATGTTGCTTTCGCACTCCAGATACCTTTCGGCTACTTCATCTAGCCTGAAAAAATTCACATTGAAACGGCATGGACAGGGAAATAAATTAAATGACTTAAGCACTATCATATAGGTGTCTAATATCAAAACTCCACGGACTGCTGTTCTCTCGCCTTGCATAAGGCCTGAAGGAAAAGCTGTGGTTCTTTACGAGTGAGGGCCATGGGGCAGGCTACGCCAGGCCCTTGCTCAGCAGCTGGTCCAACAGGTCATGTAATCCTCTATGGGAATTTGGTCACTTCTGTACAACTTTCAGCCACCAAACTTCAGTGTTCTACTACAAACATCACAAAGTTATTAGACACTTGCTATAAAACCTTTCTACCATACTGTATCCTTCTGAAACAGAAAAGGGCAGGCAGCATGCACTTATTAACAAAATGTGTAGAAAACAAAGGCTTTTCTGATTAATAAATCAGAACAGCAGCATTAATGTCAAAAGTTAATGAATGAAAACCACAAAGCAGAGCTTAGTTTTTAATTTGAGATTTGTACTGATAAAAACTGTACGTTAGCAGTAATAAGATGTCAATTACCCCAATCCTTATACGTACCCAAGTTTCTACAGAGTAGAATCAGAGCTGGAAATGAAACAGCACTTAGAAATGGACATACATTTGCTTCACACACAGTTCTAAACAGAGGAGGCAAATCTAGCCTTTTTAGAAGGGTTGCTAATGCCAGTATTGTTTCCCTTCCCCCCGCCCCATCCCTTTACCTTTATTAGAGATTTGAATTGCAGAAGCAGAAACCATACTGTACTCCCAAAAGCGCACCACTGACATACCCGGCACAGCTTGCGTACGTAGAATCGCATGTTTTATTTATAAAGCACAGGAAATCCTAAGCATTTTAGAAATTCTCAAAATGACAAAAGTCAAATAAATATACATGCTTAGGGTAGCATATGCAGTGCCATGTTCATTCAGAAGATGCTCGGGGACTGAACTCTTCAAGAAGTCCATGAATTTCTAAAACACATCAGCCTTGCCCTTTGAACAAGCACAGAGAGATGAGCTCATAGCAGAGTCTTTCAACACCCCTGGAAGGAAGAGGATCATTTAAAAGCAGTGGTTGGAAAGCCCTGACACAGGACACAGCAGTAGTGCCAATTTCCCTGAACAGCACAGAGCTCTTCTGAAAGTAACTACAGGATTAACAAGTCAGATTTCTCATGATTTTGAACACTATCTGTTTAAATTCAGTAAATGTAGAGGCCTGTATGCTCTAGGAGTGAGAGCACATTACTGCATAAAAACCTTCATTCAGAACAGCTTGAAGGTCAACATACTTCTGGAGAAAATAATTTTAATTCCTTCCTTCTTTCCTCTTTACTTTATAAGCAGAATGAATAAAAAACCCAACCCCGAAACAACAACATGTTTTCTAACAGGCACCGACAAACTGACAGGGAAGAGAGAACAGTCACATTTCTAAGATCGCTTCGTGTTATTTTTACACATACAAGAGAAACATCAGTGTTCTAGACGTATTATACAGAATATGACTGATTTAGCTGGCACTACTGAGGCAAAGAAGATGAAACACGTCTTGCACGTTCAGTGATTCATTCTAGATACAAATCATAGAGAAAATAGAAAAACATGTATAGATGATGAGATAAGAAACAGGGGTGGGAATCAAAAAGAGTGCTCAAGCAGGACAAAAAGTGCTTCTGAAGACTCACCTAGGTGAATAAAAAGAGCAGAAAGTCTCAGTGTTTCCAAACAGCCTGACAGGGCAAGAGCTGAGCAGTGCTTTGGCCTTTCTTGGTAGCTGACTGTGCAGGACAGCAACGGGAGAACTGTGGTGGGACAGGTCAGCAGCACATCTAAATAGGCATAAATGAGAACAACATGTGTCCAGACCTGAAAACACTTCAATGGGTTAGCTAGTTAGAAAATTGTTTATGTAACCAAGTATGAATGTGAAAAACATTTTCACTGGAACTCTTCTGATATTTAAAAAGAAAAAAAAAAAAGAAAGAAGTGTTCCTGTGAAGATCCGTTTTGCCAGTGCTACAGTTTTATCTCGCCCTTTAAGACTAAAGTGAGGAGGGGGGATGAGGAATTATGATTCAGAAATTAGTCTGAATCATTTTTCCCTGGAACCATGCTTAGAAGATGACAGCATTAAGCCTGCTGTATTCAGTGTTAACATCACAATATAACTCTTAGGCACAAATATTTCTAATTTGCCACCTAAATTCTCTAACTCAAATGTTTAAACTGGTGCCCTTAATCAAAATGAACACCACCATAATGATCTAATGAAGAATCTGATCTGCAAACCAGCATACTCCTTCTGAGAAAAAAAAGGAAGTCGGAATCAGAATCTAGTATTGCTTTAAAAAGGTAATATACCAAAGGACAGGGTTTTGCTGGAGCTCAGCTGAACACAATACTAGCATCACTGAAGGCTCCCAATGAAGCAGTTACAAACTGATTTCATATCCTACTTCTGTGCTCCTTACAGCCACCCTGCACTCAATGAGCTGGCTTCTCATCTTCTAGTCAGCGCTCTGCAGAAGAGGTGGCAAATGTTTTTTTTTACAGTTTCCTGGAATCCCTCCGTGTCCCTTCAGGCAGCATGCTCAGGCCAGAGGAGCAGCAGTATTCCTCACGTAGGTAGTGCTGTGTCTTCCCAACCCTGGTTCTGCTGCATGGCACCCCTTTGGCCTTGTGTAAGAACAGCAGAAGGTAACCCTTTGAGTGCAGCTTAGCAACTCACCCTCTTCATGAATTGCAATACAGAGTTTACAGACTGTGGTGGCCTCTCTATTATTGTGAGGTTACACTTAGAATCGGCTTTTTCAGTAAGGGAAAGTCTACCACTTACAGAATATTTTAATACTGCACAGGTCTTTCTGGGTTTCGTATATATAACATGACTTCTAGAAATATATGCTAAAGTGTGTATGTGTATATATATATACACGCACACATATATAGCTACACCTGATCCAGTACGTTTTGCTATTTGATGATTCATTAACACAAACCCAATCATAAGCATATTTTGTTCTCAATTATATCTATTTATATTTAATTTCTAAATATTTTAAACCAGATTTTCTCAACACTTACAGCATCTAACACATTTTTTCCCCTGACTCATACAGCAGAAAAATGCTTATATCATCCATAAAAAAAATGACGTCTTTTGTAATCAGAACATTTTCAGCTAATTGCCAAATACAGAACCTTTTATTCAGATTTTAGTAAGTCTAAATAAATGAGCATGAGAGGGGAGCTTTGGTTTTCTAAGGGCCAGTTTCACATTCTACTGAACACAGATCTGTGAACAGGAAGTGATTTACCTGAGTAAAAGACTTCAAACTACCACCTTTGAGTAGCACGGTTAAAGAGCTATGAAAAACTATTCTGTCAAAATTTTGTTAGGAGAAAACCCTAAAGCCTCAGTTTATGTAATTCAGGTAAGGAAGATTTAGTTAATTACCACATGCAAGTCTTGAACATTCTTCAATACGCTTCTCACATACCCAATAAAACCAAATCTTAGCTATGCATCCCCACCTGATTTCATACTGCCCCCCCAATCTGTCTTGCTAAAGTTAAAAATAGTCTTGGGAAAACTTTGCTTGGCAGTCTCAATACCATTTTTTGTCGTGCAATGAGTCAAAGATTGCTTATGCTGTAGTCTAAATCATTCTTAAAATATAACAGGTTTTGGTGTCTTTTTTTCTTTGATTGATAGTTTTCTGTACGTAATGGATAATTATTTGTACAAAAGTCACAGACTGTAACCCCAGCATAGGAGAGGTTCTGTGTGCTCCCACATCTATTCAACCGAAAAGGACAAGCAGACTCAAGCAAACTTCACATGAGCCCAAAGATCAATGCTGGAACGTCTGGCAGGTTTCTTCCTCAAGCAATCAAAATCCTACTCCAAACACAGTTCATATTTCGGGGGGATATGTTTGATAAGCCACCTGCTGCTCGTAACAAGGAAAGAAGCCATAAATGGGAAAGGCAACCTACCTAAAAAGGGCAGACAGCATTTTCTTTCTAACCAATTTGATTTAAAAATAAATAAATAAATTTAATTACTTTTACTATCTCAAAACTACTGCCACAATTGGACTCTGTTACCTTCTGTGGAGGTTTATTCTGCAAACAGCTGCCATCCCCTCTGGGGGTGGGAGGAAAGAGCTCCAGAGGAGCAGCAGGACAACAGTTGCCCCTCGACTCCCCTTCAACACAGTGCTCTGTTTCTACTGATACGAAAATCCTTTCCAACACAAGTAACACACCAAGAGTTATGCTCTGCAACAGGCAGTGTAGCAACGAAACTAAAGCTGAGTAGATGGAGGACAGAAGAAATTATTTTTGAACAACACAAAAACATGTCATTTTTTCATTTTACTCGCTGTTTCTGCAGCAGTCGTTACATCAGCTCTAGTTTAACTCACAGCTTGGCTTTCCCTATTTCAACTGCCTTCCTTGATAAAACATTCAAACTCAGCAAGACTGTTAAATAAAGTATTTTTAAGAACTTGACTAGCATGAAGGTATGCTCAGAAATTCACAGGAAATGACGAAACTGTATTACCAATTTCCTTCGTTCAACTTTACTAACACAGAAGGAAAGATTTCCACTCTTTCCTAGATCTAGTGCATGACATTCCTAGACTTGAATTGTTGGGTTTTTTCAGTTATTAAGGAACCCAAAAATGACAGCATCTCTCACGGCATACATGGCCAAGTATAAACCATTCTCCTGTACCCCTACCCACTCTTCCTTACTACCAGAGAGCAGATTTTTGAGCCTGCTCCAGAGGACCTTTGCCTTCAATGAGGAAACGTAATTGTATAATTAATACGTAATTGGGCAGTGTAATGTGGGTGATTGTAGCTCACTACTCTCCAGTTTTTTAATTACACATTCAGGAGACTACGTTTAGCTGCATTTGACTTTTTTCTTCTGTCTTTCATTCTTGTTTCAACTCAGAATTATAGCCGAGTCCATCTATACACATTTCCTAAATGTTTTAATGAGGACGGGTAGCTACTGAACTATCAGAAGGTTACAGAAACTCTTCTTGGCTCATTTCTATCCTTCACACCCACATTTGTATTCGAAGGCCAAGGTCTCTCTAGGACAAGTATTTACCACTGTTCCACAACCTTCCCTACACACATTTATGATAAGAAGGTCCACGGTTCTTCCCATCCATGAAAAGAAAAATTTGAGTAAGAGAAGATATCCAGCTGCCTATTGACAAACTGAAAAAAATCATACAACATCCTCGTTATGATTTTTCTGTACTTTAAGACTTTGACAATAACCCCATAAGTACTGACTGCTTCCTAGTCCCTCATTACAAAGCCCTGTAGCCAGAAGATATAATCTTTTGACATTGACTAGTGATTTGGAGAGGTCCTACTTTTTTTAAACTAATTTGAGACAGTTTAAAATGAATCAACCCAGGGAAGAATTCTTTCCTTGAAAGTGATTTGAAGAAGCTCTCCAAACACTGAAGCATAAATTTACTGGTCAACTCTGACAATTTAAGACAATATATTTTGTTGTTTTGTTACTCATTCAAATTATTCCACAGGGTATAATTTATCAAAGTTAAAATTCTTTAAAGCAAAATCAATATTATCATTGCAGCCCAGCAATATATTATATCTTCTGTGGCAACTCCTCCAAAGCAGCAGGAGTCATTAGGTTAAGATTGCAGGAGGAGACAGTCCTTCCTGGAACACGTCTTACATTTAATCTGAAGAGATACACAAAACTGCTGATGTATTGAAACTGAACTACTGTGCCGAGCACTGAGATGTGTCTTTTATCCAAATGGTTAATTATTCTCCTTTTACTTAAAAAAAAAAAAAAATTAAAAGCTTAAAGTCTTCTGCAATTCCTTCAGCTCCTGTCATCCTCCTAGGTCCCTCTAGTTACATGTTTGAGATGTAGCAAATGTGTAGAAAATTCTAACACCCTTAGCAAATGGCTTCCATGGCATTAATGGATTAGGCACACTAATTTTTCCTCTATTGGTTTACTTCTATACTGACAGAAAGAAAACTGTTCTTTGCTCTTTACAGAAGTTACTATATGTCGTCACAGTAAGTATGCCAACCTACACTGACACTTCTCTGCCAGCTCCGAAGTATTAGCACAGCCTGTTGGTTAGCTGCTATTTCTTACTGCCATTTCAGAGGGCTGTAATGTAGCTATTATGTGCCAAATACAATACAGCACAGCTGCTATTTGAAATCGCTCTGTAGGTGTAGCTGTCCTGTATAAAACATGCAATGAATTTACCTTTAGAGAAGACATTGTTCAGCAAATGATGAACATTGGTCCTTATTTGAGAAGTGGTGTATCATTAAGGAAAACTATAGTCTCACAGGAGTGTCTATTAGGAGGAGGGAAAGAGGAACTGACCACGTGTACTTGGAACAAGTAAGTTATTGGGTAGAGGTTTATTTCTAAGCCTGAACTATGTAGAAGGAATATAGGGCATAGCCAACTAAGAACAGCTAATTATTTTCAGACGACTTCAGTAAAACTAGAACCAACTTCCACTAAAAACAGGCATGATATTCAGCAAACATCTTCAGTAATCGCGCTATGAATCGCTATCATGAATGAAGACACAGCTCACAACAGCATCCCATGCCTGTGAAGATACAGCATTCTCACAAACTGCTCATATGTGGCTTACAATGTTTATACAGACATTTTTAGACAAATAATTGTATGGCTTCATCTAATTATCATGATTCCCCTGACACTGTAGTTTTAAAGGTCAAGTAGGGTATTTCTAAGCAGTTCAGTTTTTGACGCGAACTAAGAAGAAATTAAAATTTAGGGAAGGAGCAGGGGTGCGTGATCGTCTTTTGAACTCAGCCATGTGGAATTCAGTGATTAGAACTGAATTAATATACTGAAGAATAAATTAAGCTTATTTGCAAGTAGTTCATACGATGTACATCTCCATCTTAAAATAATTTTTGAATAGTTTACATATTTGCAGATCTCTCTACATTAAAGGAAATGTATAGTAAAAATAGAATGCAAAGCAAAAGCGTTGCTACTTCGCTAATCCCTGGCTTGCCTCTGTGCTGGCATCAAATTACTTGTTCCTCCAAATTCTTCCTCATCGCTATTCTTTTCCAACATTTACTTCTAAGATGGAAATGTGCATTGTTTAAGGACTGGAGGATCAAGGACATTTCTCACAAGCTTACTAGAACAGGAACTGTTATAACAGAATATGTTATTTTTTTCAAGTGTTTCCAGTATAGCACCTGTATTCCAAAACACATGGTTCATATAGATAATTGCTTGCTTTCATGTCCTTGCCAGGGAGTACTGGAAATTTATCTTTGACATGATAGAAAACAGCTTTGTTGATTTTAGCAATTTTTCTATTTAGTCTTGTTAGGAGACATTCTTAACCTACTGAAATAAAAGCCTTATCAAAGCTCACTGATTAAATTACAAGCAAGGTAAGAGTACATTGCATGACTTCCTTCTACAACCTTTTAAAGTTATTAATGCTGCAGCACTGCTACTCAGTGTCGAGCATCTTTCTCTTATTTTTGAATGACACCTTAGGCAAAACTGCCTTCCTGTTGATGTTATGTGGGGAAAGTTATGTTGTCCCTTAGAGATCGACTCTCCTCCTTCCAAAGCTGGTATCCTCAAGATTACCGACCACAACTACATCTCATCTCAGCCAAGAGCTAGTAAGAATCCCATTTTGTTAATGTCGTCTACCTATTTGTATCGTGTTCATCAACGTAAATATGGATACGGACATTCGCTTAAGTGGTAAGGGAGGGTGGAGAGGCCAAAAGGCGTGCTTCATTGATCAGACTGCTGTTCATAGCCTCTGGTCTGGTATAGTGGTATTTGCATCTCCAAAGTGCGCGCGCTAGTCCTTTGTTTATCAGGGGTTTCGAGCACCTCTCACTTTCATAAGATCAGTAAGCCTCTGAGGAAGATAGAATTGAAAGTGAACCAAAGGAAGACTTCAAGTGAGTTCCTGAAGGAGCCCAGGAGGTTTTACAGACAGGAGCTGGCTCTGGGAGATGCACCCCAACACATCAGGCCTCCAGGGAAGGGGTCAGTGAAGCACCTCAGAAGGTCAGATGAATGTAGGTACAGGGAGAGCTATCTTTCTGATTTTACTTCTGTGTAGAAATGCTTCCCTTATTTCTTCACTCAAGTCTAAAAACATTAGTATCCATGTTACCTATTTTGGATGCTGCAAATAATCTCATTTGTATTTTAATCTAATCTGCTTTGAATTAAAGGTCATTTCCGACTGAAAATCTAATTGCTTTGCAAAGGACAAGGTGTCCAGCTATTGGGGATTAAATAACAAGCATGCACATCCCACATGCAGCATTTCAGGAGACAAATGGGTAATAAGATGTGATTCCACAAAAGTAGTATATAGCAACATGAGAATTAGTATAACAAGACTTTGAAGAGCAGGACGTATCTTCTAACAACAGATGACATCCAGGAGCTCTCTTTGCCTATTGTCAGGGTAGCAGACCTTGAAGTGTTTTGGTGGTTTGTTTGCTTGCTTTAGAGGTTTTTTGCTTATTTCTCAAGGAGTTTAGTTCAGCTTCCTTTAAAGAAAAGAATATTGGGCTCATCTAGTTCTACCTACAGCAGCTTCTACCTTCATACCGCTAGCTGCGACAAGCCCCGTCAGACCTTTGACAACCAAATGAAAACTGGCTTCAAGCAAATAGGTAATACAGAGATAGTCCTCAGATTAATCTCATGCTGCCCAAGTATTAGGGTATATCACCCACTGCAGTACAGTAAAGTCAGGCCACTGCCATCCCATTGACTCATGCCCTGAATCAGGCTCAAAAAACCAGGTAAAAATCAATGCAGAAAAATTGAGGGTTATTTCCAGCCTCCACTGAAATGGGCAAACTTTCTTACACAAAATCCTTCCTTGATCTACCTATACGCACTGTTATAATTATTTATGTTCAAGAACATTGTATGGAATTGATTACATGTTCAATAACAGAAAATTACTCTTATCCTTAAAAACAAGGACCGCTTAAAAATAGTAGGGGAATTTGAAAGTTTAATTGATGCATTTTGTCATGACAACACTTCAGTAAACAAGCTGTAACTTCAAGAAATGAAAGCCTTTGGCACCATTTTAAAAAGGTACCAATTTTCAAGTAGCAAGATCATTAATTAATAGAACAGACTGAAAGCTACTAAAGAGTTATCCATCTTCAGATTCTGTAACCAAGGTATAATACTACGATTTAGTCAAACATGCTACTCAGATCAACCCACACAGTCGGCAGCTGTACAAAAATTCAGAATATTAGAGATTATTCACTATGGACTTAATTGATGAATTTATGCATTGCTGGATTTAAGGTAATATTTTACTAGAGATTATTTAAGTGGCTTCACTGTCTATACAGAAGACAAAGTATGTTCAGCCGGTGGCCTCAGCAGGGCAGAAGGTCACCACCTTGCTAGCTGAGGGACAAGACTCTCTTAACAGTTGTAGCTAGAACAGCAGGAATGGATTTACCTGCTTATCTCCCAAATCACAGACTGTTCCTGCCACCATTAGCTGATGGTTTTACAGTCAGTGAAGCTATTGGTATAGCAGACTTTATAATTGTCCATCTTACATTATTAAAAATATTCACTAGAAAATACTTTAGCCAAAAAGAAAGGGGGAATAACTTTTCTTCTAGGATAGAAGATCCATTTCCTTCATTTAAAGGATGTTCTTCCAAGATCCAACCATGGTTGAGAAATGACTGCGTATTATGGGTCAACATCAGACATCCAAATAGATCAACAGCAGATGCTCTACTCATTTTTTCCTCCATGGTGATGGTCCTCAGAAAAAATGCATGATGAGCGTGCACCAGCTGTAATGGGACTAAATTAGATACCAGCGCATAGGAGACAGTTGACTAGTCCACCTTTCTCTTAAACATCTGTGGTTTTAAGAGGTAAATTACATGTTAACTGCCTTTTGCAGAGAGATTACAGACTCAATTAACTCTAATATACTTGGTTATGCTCCTATGAATAAAAATTCAGATATCACACTAAAAATTACAGCACGATATGGAGTTACCTCAGAATTCAAGAAAAGGTTAATCGCTGCTAAAGGAAATTATTTTGATTATCAGTATGGAAACAAAAAGTATCCTTTGTTTTTATCTACTTTTTTGATTTTATCTACTGTATATATTCAGTTTCCAGACTTGCAATGAAATCACAGTTGTTGATGCACAAATTAGTAATTCTTCTGGCTACACAGATTACCTCAGTCTTTTATTAACATTTATGTTGCTGCAATTACATTAAAAACATAGATTTACTCCTGGCTAATGCCTAAGAACAATCTAATAATCAGAAAGTTGTATCCCAAAAAAAAAATACCAGGCCTTCTCTTTCATTTCTAAATGATAAACGTCTATACTTTTTTCAGCTAATAATTTAATTATCATGTAACAACATATTTGCAACGCAGTTCACCTCTCTTAAGCAAACTTTTTAGAGTTAGTTTTTCCCTAATTACATTTGTCTGGACCTAGGTACCTTTAGGGGTTGATAAGACTTTGGTCAAGCATGTGAACAACCTTGAGCTCATCCTGAATACTTGATTTTCTTGCTTTAAGGAAAGTCCAGTAATATAATTAGGATTTATGCTCCTTATGCTATTTTGTATGTCCTCTTTCAGAAGAGTAGTAACAGTATTTAGAGGTTTCTTTTAAAACATATCTTCTAATATGTAATTTAAGATACTTATTGTAGATAAACTTGTTGGGAGCAAGCAGTATTTGCACCGATTGTCAGGAGCTGATACTTGTAACAGCTGTAGACAGCTATGGCCTTTAGCATGAACCCCTGCTGGTTTACAGATTTGAATGATGTCCTTCAGCGATATTTCTCTGCTCTACTTTGGGACAGTAAGAAACTTACCGAGTAGTAAAAATTATCTTTACTTCCCTAATGTGAACAACCAGTGACAACTGCAAAATCATTTTGACATTTGGAGAGTTGTTAACATGCTCACATTCTCTTTAGCGTCTTGAACATGCTAATTACAAGTTTCATTACTGGGGAGAAAAGCCGTAAGCTCAAAGCCTGAATTCTGCTGCATCTTCTTCTCACTGCATGATCACATTAGAATGATGAATTTGGGATAAGGTAAGGTACTGGCTTATGCCACTTCAGAGCACTACCACATTTACAAAATAAGACCCTTGCTAAAAATTGCACAAAGCTACTCAAAGTAAAAAGCCAAAGTCAGTGATATTCACATAGCAAACAGCACAATGGTTCCCCAGTGCCAGAGGTGATGTGCATCCTTCATCAACTACACACTGAAACTTGTGAAGCCTCAAGGAAACACGAGTGGTAAGAAAGGACAGAGGATACGTGCACACCCCACCCTTTCACTCACAATGCCCCTGGGCAGAAGCACAGACCCAATTCTTGAATTCCCAGTCTGCTATGGCTCTACTGCCAAGAACAAATCCTCTGCCCGGAACAGTCTTCCATTTTACCATATTCTACCAAAAACTCCTTAAATGGGGCATATTTTTCCTCCACATACTTGCCCATAAGGAGCTGTAACTGAGTACCACATGATTAAGTCATCAGTTCATAGCTTCTGATGTTGCTTTTTGCAAACTTCTCGAAGGGCACATTATTAGATGAAATTGTCAACCTTACTACATGCTACAAAAATTTCTTTCAGCAGGACAGCCATTTATATGAAAACTTCCTTACCAAAAATACTTGTCTCCCATGTATGCATATAACCCATAGATATGTATATAAAAAACTGACTTCTGTTCTACCATACAAACAAGATATACATAAAAATATATCTTTGCTAGATAAATAAAGAAAAATGTATAGTACAATCAAGATTTTCAATCAAAAGCTAGACATGCACAGAAATACGCTGTTACTACTGAGTCATGATTGTCTAAGCAAGGCAAGGTTTAGAGAAGACGGAGCAGAATCTGCTAATGTAGATCAAAAAAACCAGGCCTTCAAGCCTGTTTGGATCTAAGACTGAAAGAGCCTGCTGAGGAAAAGCAATCAACTTCATCTCCAGAAACAGGAGGCTGAAGTTACTGTTTCTACTCTAGACCCAAAGAAAGGCTTGCATGGGTCTGGTATACATAACCCTCAAATTTTTCTCATTGAGAGCAGTTTGCTGGGAGAACAGTCCTTAAGGTAGAGCATATAAATAAATGTCCCTAGCCTTCACTTCAGCAGGTGGCACTGTAAATCAAACAAGATCAAACATAAAACAATAATCACTCCTCTATTAGAAACAGTATGAGTTTTAAAAAAGCATCATATTGACATCAATTTAATAACAACACAAATAATAAGCTATGCCTTCCCTTCAGAGGCAAGGCATTATTTTACATAATAAATAACCGTGGAGAAGACATCTTATGCTGCATCATTAAACTGTAGCCCCCAAATCAGCTTCACTGTTGCCTGCGTTCCATCATAGTAGGACTGAACCATGTGCTGGAAAGGGAAATCTTGTGTTCCCTTTGGTTTTAAAATCTAGCTTTACTACATATCCGATATATAGAGCTAATTGTTATTTCTTCTTATCTGCTAATTGCCACAGATCTATTTATATCTTCAAAAGTACTCCTAAATACACTGCAAAATACTTGCCAGAAGATTCAGAGGCCAGACGTGATCAATCATTTGGCAGATACTGTATTTTTCTGTGCAGCCAAATTATATTGCTGTTTCTCATTTAAAAAAAAAAATAACCACTGTTCATGGGGAGAAAAAAAAACGAACTGAATGAGGAAACCTATGTTTTTAAATCTAATAGAAGGGAACTGTAACCAGCCTGCAGATTTTTACTTAATAATTTTGTCGGCACGTGGCAGGTATGCACATATTACACAATTGCCATTTCTAGAAGAATCGTCTTTGTAGGGGCTACAGCTGCCATTCTGAAACAACACATCTCAAAGTTACAAAACGGTAAAGCATTATCAGGCTGCAGTCCAACCTGGATGTCTATAGTTGGCTGTCACTACGCAGATCACATCTGCAAAGTCACACCCCAGCAGCACCAAGTACCCCTAACCCAGTCCCGAGAAAAGTCTGTCTCACTGACCTGTCCTGACGAACCTCTTTTGATGGTGACTGTCCAGAGAGGCCACCCACCTGCTCCAGCACACAGCTACCCCGACCACCGGCGGGCAGCCTGTAGCCTACTCCTCCTGTGCTGTTACAAACCTCGTACAGTTTGCCCTCTGCTAAGCATACAGGCCAAGACTTCTTTTTTTTTTTTTTTACTACAGCTTGCCTTTATGACAGTAAGCAATAAATAGCATGAGCAGGCGCTTCAACTTGATCAGCGCATCTGGGCAAGTGCCCTTTCCTCCTAACCTCCATCCTAGTTACTATGAGAACACTGAGGACACGGGGAAAGGATTTGTTACGCAGAAGGGATCACTTCTCAGTTCCTGCACTGCTCAAGGCTTAGCAAGTTTATGGCTTATGAAATAGAAGCAAACCAAATAACTAAAATCGCCACCATGAGGAGGTTTTTTTTGTTTCTTCTTTGTGTCTTACTCTTTCCACCGGTTTTAATTGGCGTCTGTCAAACTGCTCCACTCAGAGGAATGGCAAACACTGACTTTGATGAGGAACATCAGGTTTGTAAGTTTAACAGCACTAGCATCTACTTAACTGACAACAGTAGAATCTATTAATCTATACAGATGGAAAGCGGTCTGGTATCCTATTTTGCATACTCTAATTTTCCCTTTTAAGTAGCTGTAAGGTTGTTACAGGCATCTTTAGAGCTTGACAATGAGAGAACGGAGGAAAAATGATGCCTGTAAACAGGTCAGCAGTTCAAAACTCAAGTTATCGACAGGTTTTGCTTTAGGTGATAGCCTGCCACTGTTTCTAAAGTGGTCTGGTTCTTACTCTAGAGTAAACAGGACACGTAAAGGGCACTAAGTCACAACTCAAACGAGAATGAAAACAACTATTTTGAGGATACAAAAGGCACGGGAGTACTGATGTATTTTTATTACTGAAGCTCTAATTAAAACTCTGCCTCTCATACCACAGGGCTGAAGAATTACCTGTTGACTTTTCATCCTCAGAAACAGTTTTAGCAGCTTAACTGCAAACATGAAAAACCCCAGACATTGGAGTTTCAAGCAGTTTTTGTCCTAAATTGATATATAAATGCTAACACAGAATATGCCTTTCTACTACCAGCTCTTCGAAGCTTAAAGGTGATTAATGCCGCTACATTTCATGTTAGTGTTGTCAAGATCCTTCTCCACAGATCCTGATAAAAAAAGTTAGATTTAAAAAGTGCATATTATTTATTCTGAAAGCAAAGGGCCTTTGCAAGTGACAAGATGAGGTCTTTGCCCAGGAGCTGGTTTTGATAGCAGAAATCAGAGATTACTTCTCACTTTTTGTTCCACACTCATTAGCACTGTCAGAAACAGTTGTAGGTGAGAAACCACATTATTCTGCTCCTCCTCCTTTGGGATGCCAGCAAGTCTTAAGATTGACTGACATGATCCATCTTCCAAAGCTATTAAATTCTCTTGTGCTTTATAAAATGCATTTTTTACAGCTTTATCGTCTCTGCTGTATTGTAATCTTATTCATCCCTCTTCCACAATTCAGCACTTTCTAACATATTTTGTCCATATAAGAGAAAAAAACTTGTCAACTATACAAGATTTGTTTATTTATAATGAACTGGGATGGACTTCCTTATCTATACTGGATCTGGCTGGAATGGAGTTAATGGAATAGAGTTAACTTTCTTCACAGCAGCCCGTATGCTGCTGTGGTTTGGGCTTGTGGCTTAAACAGTGTTGATAAAACAACAGTGTTGTGGCTATTGCTAAACAGTGTTGACACAGCACCAAAGCTTTCTCTTTTTCCCACTCTTACCCACCCCACCCAGTCAGTAGGCTGGGGGTGAGAAAGCAGCCGGGAGAGGACACAGCCAGGACAGGTGACCCAAATTGGACAAAGGGACATTCCACCCCATCCAACAACATGCTCAGAGCTGCCTCCTCCCATTAGTCCCAGTGGGAAGCAGGGAGAGAACAGAAAGAGCAAATGCAAGAGCACTCGTGGGTTGAGATAAAGACAGTTTAATAACTGAAAGACAGACGGGGAGGGGGGGGGAGGCAAACAAGTGATGCAAAAGCAATCATTCACCACCTCCCACAAGCAGACTGACAACCAGCCAGTCTTGGAGCAGCAGCCACCTTGGAAGCCAAACTCCCCACCTTCTTTCTCTACCTCAGTTTTTTGGTTGGTTTTTTGTTTGTTTTGGGTTTTTTTTCTTCAGTGTTCAGCCATTTGCATTGCTATTAATAACAATTAATTGATAAAATCAAGAATGGAAAATTTGTTTCCAGTCAAAACCCAGATGATGATCAAGAATGATGCAGGTTATCGGTTCTCTGAAGCACAGATTCTACCTTTGCGTATGAGTGCTTAGTATTTGTATGCTGTAGTATGCTGTGGTTATTACACAGCACAAACTTTGTGAAGGATACTACATCACATTTTGCCACACTACCACACTACCGATTTTTAAAAGATAAGGTGTGAAAAAAAGCATTTGATTCAGAAAGAAAAGAGTTTGACTATTCTTAGCTCTGTGGTCAGATGGCAAAGTCAGTCATCCTTTTGTCAGGCTCTTCATAACAAAAACAAGCTCATTCAGAAGGAAAAAAATGCCACTTTAATCTCACCTGCATAATCCCAAATACAATCAGAAGCCATATTTAAAATTGCATCAAGATCAATGGCAAAACCCGTAACAGTGTAGAAAAGCAAGTGCACAACCATCTGCCCGATATGTAGTCTGATACATTCTTGGGGATGGTTACGGAGAAGACTCCCTAAGTACTACAGCATCAATCCATTAAGCTCTAAACCAACTTCCAATTCAATTTTTGAGAAATTCTGTAAGGCCACACAATATATGCATTCATTCCATTAATTCAATCAAGCAAACTAATTCTGCCCCTAGTTCACGTTTTTTTTTTTCCCTTATGATCTCAAGCAATCTGCAATAATTTGTCAGAGAAAATTATTTGTACAATTCAACTTTAAAAAAAATTCTCCCTCCTTCTCATTTGGGCTTTCTCACATCTGACTGCTGCCAGATGTTACAGGTAGAGGCAGACAGAACACGCCATCTGCACTACTGAAAGTCTCAGGCATATCCTAACAGGCTGTTGGCTTCATCTGAACATTAATGGCTGATGGCAGCACAGCAGGTGCAGTGGAGGACCAGTGGGAAATGTGTTGAGAAGCCCAGAATGGGCTCAGTACTTACGCGCCAGATGAAAGTTGGGAGTTATAAAACAAGACTATGCAGTACAGATTGAAAGACATTGAGAATACTGTTTCAATCACGACTTTCATTTCCAAATAATACTACACAGTGTCATATTTTAAAACAGAAAGGCTTAGCCTATTGTACTTCACAGAAGTAGGAAGTCAGAAACATAATTACCAAGATATTTATAAACTTAATAGCTTGCATGACATGCTGCAAAAAGGTCCAGCAGTATACACTTCAACTGCATCAATTGCCAGATAACACGAGACAAATATATGACTATATATACACTTGTAAAAAAAAAACCCAGATTTATTCCTTAGTCAGTTGTAAAATACAAAGCTATCACAAATAAATGGCATTCATTATACTATGATGCTATTTTCTAAGCAAGCAGTTCATGTATGACCACACAAGACCTTACACCCACATTCTTTCTAAACAGCATAAAATCAAAAGCTGTTTTGTTTTGGGGTTTTGTGGGGTTTTTTTTGGGTTGTTTTTTTTTTTGTTTGTTTTTTTAAAATCACAGTGTATCCAAAACTTTCTTCTATGAGATTGTATCTAAAGTTGACAAGCATTATCTATGTATGGAAGCTGTTTTCTGTTATTTGTATCCTTCAGTCCCTTTGTAACTAATATCATTTGTTACTTTGTTTCACAACAATTAC
>VYZM01008062.1:36952-56473 GCA_013398915.1 Dromas ardeola
ATTTGCACTGAATTATTTCACTACAAGATGATCAAGAGTTAAAAACTTCAGTTACTCTCAGCAATCATCAAATGTATTCCATAGCTCTCGAGAGAAATATATAGCTGAAGGAGACTTTGCTCCAACACTTTTCTAGTGTAAAAAGTCCACTACATATAGCAAATCCCATCTGAACTTTGCTGATGTATCATCGAAGCTTTTTCATGATACTCTGTCAGGAAACCTGTACCTACTGTGAATGAAATGTCTTTAAAGAATAAATACAACTAATCCCACTTACTAGTCTGTTAAATGCCCAAGTTAGTTCACGGTCTCTGCATTAATGTGGAAAACTCTCAACTATGTTATTTTGCTACGTAATGTTTTCATTGCTTTACCAGCAACTGAACCAAGACCTACTCATTTGACACAGACAAAACAGTGTGTTTGTTTTTAAAGATCACTGTAAATTAGTTTCCTTAAAAGGCTAAAGTCACCATGTCTCACTATCTGTTCTCTGACCTTAGCAGCTACCTGGCACAGCTATAAGAAAATAAGTTCACAGCAGAGCCATAATTCTAAAGGTCTTTTTATGCCTACAAATCTTAAAGAATGGGAAAGAAGAAGGTATAAAAAAAAAAGACTAGACACAAATCTGATGAACAAAGTGATGTGCCTGATCATTTCTGCTCATTAAAAATTTAATGACTCTCCACCATTGCCTCTCAGTCCCTAAATTAAGTCTAAGTCTCTCCCAACACACCAGATAAATCCTAATTCAGGTTACAAACTTTGTGCTGCTGC
Organism: Dromas ardeola; assembly: GCA_013398915.1. Classification (NCBI taxonomy): domain Eukaryota; kingdom Metazoa; phylum Chordata; class Aves; order Charadriiformes; family Dromadidae; genus Dromas; species Dromas ardeola. The sequence goes on from VYZM01008062.1 coordinate 37,736, forward strand.
TCCTTCAGTCAAAGCTCTCCTGTAAGACAGCCCACTGCACAGAGCGTCTGTGACAGAGGGCGCCCGCCGTCCCCCCCCGCAGCCACCATGCCGGGCTGTGGGTCAGCAGCTGGCAACAGGGCCCAGCACCACGCCAGCTCTCTGCTGGCACTTCGGCATCTCCCTTGGTCAACAGCTATACTTACACGCACACACTTCAACTGTTAGCACAGGCAGTTTCAGACCAATCGCTGAGATGTGTCACTGGTGCAGTAATGAAATTACCCGTTGTGCTTTGGTTTGCTGAAATGAAGGTGAAGATGGCAGTGCGCTCCGTCTATTCTACTTTGCCCAACTGCTTTGTCAACCAGCACGGTCTCAAAATGCAGGAGGACTCTCTCATGTCTGTAAGTCAAACTTAGTAGTTCAAAGGCGGCGGGGCAACAAATACTAGAATTTCATCACAATAGCTAAAGATTTTTTGAAGCTTTTGCGTTCTTCTCCCATTTAGGATTTAGTTTATTAAGCCTCGATCAATACCTTAAATTACATTCTGTACTCCCTTGCATCTATCAAATACAAATAAGGACTTTAATTAAACAGAAAAGTAGGATTCATTTCCCAGTCACAGAACATCCTAGATGTTCTCCAGATGGAACAGGACAAACTGCTGGCTTTTCTTTGGTTTGGTTTGTTTGGGGGATTTTAAGTCAAAACCCCCTAATGTTTCCAACTACTTTAAAATATTTAATTCACTAGTCTAAAGCTTTGGCTGCCTATGTGCCTGTCGCTTTCTCAACATTTAATCAGATAGCATACAAATTGAGACGACAAACTGTTAATTCTTTAATCTGCACAATTAGCTTTACTCATGCCAATACCTCCATCAGAATCAAATCAATGGAAGCATTTATTTGAGGAAAGTTTTGAGGCTAGTTTACATTTTTTCTTGTTTACTTTTCTTTTAGTAAGATAAGGGTAAGACAACGGAGTAAGTTTATTAACATCAAAATAGCCCCATAGGGTTTCAGTGGTATGAAGTTGATCCATTGTTTAACATTACATTTTTCTGACGCTCTCCTCTATTATCCTTTGAATAATTAAAACCCTTGAAAGCCTGTTCCATTAAACAACTAACTTTTATATCATTAGCTGCTTGAATAGCTGAAAGAGCAAACATGATATGAACTATAGGTAGTTTTGAAAAAACTTAATTTCTTTATGTTAAATGACACCCACAAACCCTGTCAACAGAGATCTTTACAGCCTGTATTACTGAAAAGTAGCTTCTGTAAAATGTGCATACAGTATTAATAGTAGATTTGAGTTCAGCAGCAAAATACCACTGCTATTAATCATAATCTGATACTAAATTAAGGGATATTAAGCTCTTAAAAATTTAAGATTTTTATGTTAACCACATTTGTTCCATTTCTTCCCACATGCTCAAGTTATAGGATACTTTTAATTTAGAAAAAGGACAGGTAATGTTTTTCCTCAGATTGAATCAATATTAAGGCAGGTATCAGTTATCATCTTAAGAGGAGAAAGCTTGGGTCCAAATGTACAAAGGCAAAACAAGAATTGATTCCTACCAATGAACAGGGTCAAACAGGAATTGTATTATTCCTTCTTTCTTCCCTAGAAACTCTTACAGTCTATATATCATCATTAGTGGAGGGGTGGGGGGAAAGAAGGGTACCAAAATATCATCCCACACTTTCTTTAATCATATAAAAAAGTCATCACATAAGCATTATTCATTCAAAAACTGTCTCATTTTCAACAGCCTAGGGCTAAAGGGAGATACAGATGGGAGGAAGTTAACAGAACAACCTATGGAGAGGAACTTGTCATGCAAAGCACTGTTTCAGAGGAAATAAAGGACAGAGGAAGCACATTCTGCGCCTGCTCCACTGCTAAATATAGGCTGGAAAATAGACATTTAAATATATTTCTTACTATTTATATGCACATATATGCCAATTACTTCTGTAAATTTGCTTCCAAATCAAGAAGCTTTGTAGGACCATACTTCCACTTAAAATGTGAGAAGGTTAAAGAAGTTTCCAGTATTGCATTTTCCTTCCTCTAATGATTTATTTAAACAGTCCAAGTTACTAGATCTTTTTCTGCATGTTAGTTATAAACATTCTTTAACATAATTTGTTTTATGGCTTTATGAACTGTTGCAGCATCTCTGAATATTTAACCAGTAGCAAAGATTTGGCTTTTGAGAACAGAGCTATGTGACATCTCCACCGTAATAGTAGCAGTAATACGTTAATCATGTCACCCTTCCAAGTTCAATGTCTCCAAATATAGCCTAGAAACAACCTAAACAGAAGGACCTAATGTTCAAAAGCAGTATTTTTGGAGTAAAATATTATATATGTAACATACATTTCACTATTAAAACGAAGAGATCAATCATCATCTGCTGGCAGAGAAGAGACTATTACAAAAAGGCTGAAGATCCATGCCAATAGCTTATTGAAAGCTTTGCTGTGTTGCTAGATCATCTTTCATATCCAAAGTGACACGGCTGAAATAAAATTCTGGCACTTGAGAGCTACGTCAATCTACAAAGCATGAGTCTGTACAGGTAGCATAATCTGCAATCACATAACCAGTGTCAAATTTTAGCCCCCTATTTTAGAGACAGGAAACTGATCTGACTGGGAAGAGCAATGTTTCAGGCAGTACAATTACTTATCCTAAAAAGGAAAAGTTAGAGAAAACCCCTGTTAGTGATGAATACTTCACAGTATAATGGACACTGGTTAAGCACGAGCATAAACAAATCTGACAGTCTAAATCATAGAATGGTTAGAGCTGGAAGGGACCTTAAACATCACCTAGTTCCAATCCCCCTGCAGGGACACCTCCCACTAGACCAGGTTGCTCAAAGCCCCATCCAACCTGGCCTTGAACACCTCCAGGGGTGGGGCATACACAGCTCGTCTGGGCAACCTGGTCCAGTGTCTCACCACCCTGACAGTAAAGAGGAGTCTTCTCCAGGCTGAACAACCCCAACTCTGTCAGCCTGTCCTCACAGGAGAGGTGCTCCAGCCCTCTGATCATCTTCATGGCCTCCTCTGGACTCGCTCCAACAGGTCCATGTCCTTCTTATGCTGGGGACCCCAGAGCTGGACGCAGTACAGTCTGCTATGTATTAAGTTATAAAGGGTTTCTGAAGACAAAAATAAATGTGAATAAAGCTTTACAAATGCAGTTGAGATAAATTATCTTACTCATATTACCTGGTAGAATCTGATGAACATGTAAAATTTATGGAAGAAAACCAACAAGTCTGGCTTTTTGCGCATGCAACTTTTTGGCATTGTTTTTTTCAGGATGTGAAAGGGAAAGAATGATTCTTTTGTCCCATCTTCCACACCATCCATTCCAGACACCTTTGCATGGGCACGCAAGCATTGGCATCTGTTTACAATGCTGGATGGGAAACAAATCTCTTGTGATCTAAAACTGTTCCCTCTTCCACATGAGCCTGAAACTACAGAAAGGTATCTTAACCACAGAAGCAGTCCCCCCCTACCCCTCAACACGTACTACTATAGAGAGTTTCCTAAAAAGCTGAGGCCCAAAACTCCAAGCTGTGATCCCTGTGGGGATATCCAGCTTCAGAATTCCTGGTCCAAATCGGACACCAACTCATCAGTGGTCATCCTTCTCGGGTTTTGACCCCAAGTGCTGGCTGCTCTCAGAAAGCTCTCTTAGGTAACATTTCACTGATACTAATAACTAAATTGGGTAGACTACAGTACACGCTGTGAAATAATAGTAAAGCAAACTTACATCCATAGTTAATTGTACAGGAGGAAAACTAAGGCTCTGTTTGGGGTTTTTGACTATTATACTGCGTATTATAGCAGAGCTACTGGCATTAAAGGCCAAGAGCAAGCTGATAACATCTAAAGCCTATAAAGGCTTTCATGGTGCTCAAAACAGTTAAGCGCTAGCACTGTTGAATAATCCTATAGCAAAAAGCTTCCTCACACTGTTTACTTCTTTTCTTGACCCTATAAATTAGTTGTGGTGCCACTTTTCCAACACCAATTTGTTCTCACCTCATGGTACATTTAAAAAAAAATCCCTCTCCAGCCTGTTTCACTAATGTATTTAAGTATGACTGGGGTACTGGATGGCTGAAAGTAAATTTCAAGTGTAAGTGTACACTTGAAAAATCCATATTATGACACACACATCCCATGCACACACTTTTCGTGCCATCATCACTGGAGACCCCCTTCCAGCTGCACGGCAGAGGCTGGAACTGAATGGCGTGTGTTAGCTGCAGGCAAAGGAAGAGAGCTGCTCGGCACGGTCTGCCTGAGCTGCACTCCAGATTATGCCAGTTCCAAAAATCAAAAAGCTGCTGCCTTCTCTGGTGGCATCCGAGTTTTGAGATTACATTTTGCTGCTAAGCTCCCCTTGATAGACCAGTGCAGCTACAGAATACAGAGTGCCTTGAAGGCAGAACTCTCTCCCCAAAAACATAAGATCCTTTATATCCTTTACTGTTTTTGCCAATGCACAATATGGCAACTTCAAGCGTATTACCCATTGGAATATTACCCCACCGAGCAGCACAAGATAGCATTCCCTCGCAGTGCCACTAAAATAAATTTGCTGAAGAAGGAAACAGGCAGTAGATGAAATGCATGCTCCAGTTTCCAAGGAAAGCATGTTAATGCCTAATACATGGTGGGGGGAGGAACAGTAACAAAAATAAGAAAAAAAATATGTATCCATTATAAAAATGTTGCTTAAGTGCTGCCAGGGGAAGACCAGCAGGAGCTATAGTGATCTGCTGAGTAAATGCCGGTCATGCAAGCTAAAACTGCCCAAGAGCAGCTTTCAGTGACATATCCAATTTCAGCGTTTACAATGCATGAACTATTAAACTCAACCAATATGACTCTTTGTGGCAGCCTTTTTCAGAGCTATATGCTGACTAACATTTTAATACAGAAAAGTATTTTGTTTGCTTTTCAGAACATATTTCTCAAGGAAAAGTGCTAGCTTGTAGTACAGACTGATTGAGAACCTGATGACACCAAGAAAATATCCCAGAACAAACTCTGTTCATATCAAGAGTCCTATTCACCAGCTATCTGCACAACAACATGACTTCTCTTTTGTGGCATTTTCTTTGAGAAACAGGGACATAGTGGGTATAATTTAAAACTAGGAAATTAAGTTGGGCAGACATTCTCGTCTCAACCAAACGAATAGTGCCATTAATAAGAGGCCAAGATTAAGGTTAAATATTTGTCTAAATAAATATTTACTTCTGGTTTTTATGTATGCTGCAAATAATACAATGCTATCTTTATTTAAATATACACCTTCTAGTGGTACAGGTTTGTCACAGGCTTAAGGCCGGCCAAAAACACTGCTCAAATAAATGAGATCTTGACTGTTATCTGCCTGGCTCCAAGTTACAAGATTAACCCATTATGAGCTGGAAAAACAAAGGAGGAATAGAAAATTTTGTTCCTAACGGTTGCTAACTTCACATTTCTGTTACACACTTAGGATAGGAATCCAGAAAGGAACAGATACCCCGGAACAACAACTAACTGGCATTACATATAGAGATAGTCAGAGGGATTAGCCTGAGGACTATGAGGTCAACAAGGCCATTGGCAGCTTACACCAGCAATGTAATCTAGAAAGCCTTAAGGAGTTAAAACAGCAGCTCCTCCTGGGGTAACACCACAGACCAACTTCAGATACCCTGTGGAGAGCAGGGCCCAAGGTGGAACTGTTACATATTGGGGCACAGGCACCAGACACGGCTCTAATACATCAAGCTGTCAGAACAAGTGTTCTGCACCCCTGCGTCTGTGGTGCCAGTCTGAACAGGACTGGAGAGAAATTGCTATCCATCCACTGTACCCGTCCCACTCAGTAAATATTTTTCAGGTTATACAATCACCAAGTGCTCTTCCAAAAGCTATTTTAAGTTACTTTTAAACATCATTTTATCCTTAACTCCTCACTAGCAACCTAGATTTAGATGGTGGATAGGAAAAAAATGGGAAATGAAGGCTGACAGCAGCAACAAAATCTGTTATTTCAAGTTAGTTCTTTGGGCTCTTTCTACATCATTTGATGTATAAGCAAGAATGACAAGATGGTATTACAAACTCTGGATTCTAAATTGCACATTGTCACATCTGTGGAACCAGGTTACAGACCCACCAGCATTTACTGCACTTGTGTTGACAATATAAATTTAAATTCCTGTGGAATTTAATGGCAGAAGTACAACAGATTTCAACAAGGTCTGGATTTCACTCTTAGAGGACATGCACTGCATGAGTGTAAACCAAGGAAGTGTAGAAGAGTAATTAGTAGTTCTAGTTGTTCTGGTTCTGTTTTGTTTGGTTGGTTTTTTAAGCAGCATTGGTACTATCATTTATTGGTTAAGACTTCCAAGTGTGGCTTCATCAGAGGGTCGAATTGGTTTAAGTTTGGTTTCTGAGTGACAGAGGCTGTTCATCCACTTTTTTTGGTCGGAATTGTTTTCAACTGTGTCAGTACCTTATCTGGATCACCAGGCAATTATACGGGCATTAGTGACATCTTAGGAATTCAGGTGTGGGAAAGCACATTGGTGGGTAGAACTTCACAGGAAAGAGTCCCTTTCAGACTTTAACGAGGTTCCTAATATTCTAATTATCCAAAATTTTATTTCCATGTTGGACGTACATACGTAAGTCCAAATATGGACTGGAAAGGTCAGTATCATTGGATCTCTTCAACTGTGGTGCAGAGTACTCCAAAATCCCCATAGAAGTCACAGAGTTATCCAAGTCTCATACAGACAGCACACCACTGAAACTGGCCCTTTATTTGGCACTCTGTACAAAGAAATGCTTAGCAAACCAGATTTTTTTTAATGGACTGTTCAGTGACTCATGTCAGGCTAAATTAGGTTTTAATTTTAAGAAGGAGCAGAACTAACTGCCAGGAGATAAGGATCAGGAACAGCCACCAGGATCAGTACAAAACAGCCTCTCTCCACAGCCTGACCCTTCAGGCTAGCCGAGTGCCACGCACCTCTTGCTAATCTTTGCTTCAGGAGATTCAGCAATTCTCCTACAGAATTACTTATTGTGAGACCAAGTATTTCCCCCAAGCATCTAGCACTGTATTATTTTGTACTTGTCAATACTGAAAAAACCCTCTTCTTCTATTATCTACTGACCTAAATAAAACATCACCACGCAGGGAATGCCCCAGGTCCTTTCATCATAGATTTGGTAGGTTCCCTTGCTTTGTTCCCCTTCCCCAGCGGGGACTGGTAATTATTAGCAACACGTTTGTTCTCACTTCACAGTATGTGTCCTGTTGAACAAAGAGTTGTTGAACAATATTACGTTACCAAAACACCTGCTATGACATTAAGACTGACAGAAGTCCAACAGCTTGACTGCATCATTATCTAATCTAGCAGATTGATTTCTCCTTCTACTGCTACCTATCTTAATAGGGCAACCTTTAACTCAAATACTTTAGAACTTATTTTCCTCCCTATTTATAGTGTATAAAAACTCAGGTTTTACGTAATCATGTGTTTACTCTCATTGTCCCTCAGCTTAATAGGAGAATTCACTTGAGTATTTATTTGATTATTTAGGATGAGGAGATCATAGTTACTTTTCAAATCTCAGATTCCTACAGCAGATTACATTTGGACAAATTCTACTGAATACAAATAGCAACCGTCAGCCTTCCCCACGGGGACAGATTAGAATTGAACATTCAACCCATGGCCAAAAGGACAGCAAGAAAAAAGCAGCAACACCTTATGAAGACTCCTTGTGCACATGTAAAGACCTATTCCTTCAGATTGGTCAATCTCCAGCCAAGCTAGATCAAGCACTTTAACAGCAGCAGGAAGCCCTCCAAAGCTGAGAGGGGCAGAACTGGGTGCTTCAATGCAAGCAAATGTTACCGAAGCTTCAGAGGAATCTGAGCTTACACGACAGACTGTTGGATTCCTTTGTCACCCTGGAAATGCTGCATGTTCCCTCCAATTCTACAAGGGTAGAAAAGACTAGAAAGGACACCAAACACTATCCGGTGTACCCTCCCCTGTTTCAAGCCATCATTAGCAACAGTTAGATGAAGTGAGTAAAAGATAAGAATAATAATCCATCAAACAAACAGTTCAATGCTGTAAACACCAAGCAATACCAGCCCTTACTTGAAAGGGTATTTCGGCACATGCTGAGCCCAGTGGAGTAACAACAACATCGATACGTGCCTACCATATTTAAACTGGCCCATTTCAGAACCATGCAAGGCAATCATATCGCCACCTGCAATTGCACTGTGCTTTCCTTAAGGAAGAAATATAGGAGACCACTAAAATGGAAAGCCTGGAGAAGCTGGCACTCATGCAAGTAAGCAGTCCAATAAAATATCATTCAAATGTTGATGAGTTATTTGTACAGTACAGAAAAAGGATGACATTATTTTTTTTTCTCCATTCTCTGGAAACCACTATTAGAACACAGTGTATAGAACATGGCAAAACACATTAGCAACATGCACAAACTCTTCTACCGCAGCCTGCTAGGAGTCCAAACTGCACTCAATTTAAAAAAAATAAGCAGTTTGACTGCCTCTATATAATCCTTTTCAAATGTTTGCCATGCTAAGATCTTCACTCTTTACAACTTCCAGAAGGTGTTACCAGTCAGCAAGCCTTGTCAAGCCTGCTGACACAGAGCAAAGTGACATCAGTTTGTATGCAGCAATTTCAAATCTCTCAGAGAGTCCTGTATGACTAACTAGAACGCTCTAGCACTTTTGGCATTTGTCTACATAGACTGAAATATTCATGCAGATGGTCTTCACAAAGAACGAGCACACTGAAGCATCTCAGAGATACTTGGACATCGATGCATTGATTGGGCAACATATGAAGTTAACTAATGCCAAAGTGTTAAAATAATGCCACTTCATCTAATGGCACAGATGGAGATTCATACTATCATTGCTTTAGGTGGGTGTGCAGTCACCCTAATGCAAGAACAAACAAATTGTTCAGATCCTATAATGCCTCCCTCTCAGCATGGCGAAAACCGATGCTCCCCGTTTTCTTCACGGGTACATGATAATCACATTTTGTACAGAATTGCTGATGGTGTTGCTAATGAGGATGCCTGTACTTCACTTACAACTATTAAATTTAGAGCAAAAAGTTGAAAACAGCACCCACAAATGGAGAGCACAGAATTCACCCTGCATTTTTATCATTAAATCCATGCCTACAAATATCTGAATGTATTAAAACCAAAAGGACTCGGGGGCAGGAAAATATTTGCTTTTTTCCAACTAAGTTTGATATTAAAAATTTCTCTACAATTTGATTGCATGGGCTTGAAAAAACCCCAAGGTCTGTGCTTCTTAGCGCACTTACCATTGGACCTCAACTGAAAGTAAAATTTTACCCACTTCTGAAAGGGATTAGTAATTTCCCCTATGGGCTGCACATTGGCCTGTCCTCTGATTTGTACAACGAAGCAGTGGGATACCTCCTCTGTCCTACCGAAAAATACTGTTTCTGATCATCCTGCTTACAAAATATGAGAAAGCAAATTTCAGTGCGACCGCATTTATAGTGTTCTGCATAAACTCAGAAGACCCTAAAGCTGATAGTAACTGCAGGAAGAGAGGAAGAGTTGGGTTTTTTCCTTGCTTTTTAATATTAATAATGTATTAGGGCTTCAGGAATGCCATTGCCAGGGAAGCTAACTATGCTTTCTTAATTTATCTTAAATATACATTGTCATTTAGGACAACTACAGGATATGCCTACCAAATGAAAAAAATTATTTACTGTATATGAAAGGTAAACTTCGTATCTTATTCATAGCAAACAATGAGAACTATCCTGAAATTTTGTTAAAAACGTTGCCAAATTGACTTGTTTGTAGGAGCCAGAACAGGCATAAAGAAATGACTTTTTAATGAAAATTGAATATCAGCCATACAAGTCTCAGGAGGAGCTCTAAAGAATCATGATTTTGAAAACTCAGTTCACCACTAAATTAAATTAACAAGTCAACCTATGAACAGAAAAAGTCTTCCTGTCCTTCCCTCACACAAACGCTTATTTCTCAAAATACTTCTAATAAGCATATCCTTCCTTTAAAGTATTTACCCATGTCTTTAAACATCAGTAGTAAAACAGAACTGTATTGCTTCTCACGGCTTCTCTGCTACATAGTTAGCATATTTTGACATAAGTTCTTTTTGCATATACTCACTTGTCTATAATTTTAAAAGTATACATGCATTTTGTGTAATATTTCCCCTAAAACAGTCTCAGCCAGCCTGGATCCTGCCCTGCTACTGCCGATTCAGCAGCATGGCTGTTCATGCCAAAGGCTAAAACAATTAGATCCGAACTTGATGAAATAGCAGCACTTTCCATTTACTAAATGATGTTGAAGTGTTTTCGTATCTTCGTGTGTTTGTAACTGCAGGTGCCCTATGCATTAGCCCTAATGTTCGCCTCTGCCACTCTGACTTGTAACCATGAATACAGGGAACGGATTATAACCTTGATAGTCTGATTATCTCTGTTGTCACATTTCTCTGTGCTGTTTTATAATTGTTCCACCAACAAGTACCTGTGATGTCTTAATGCCAATGACAGGATGCATTTCTGCTAACTGTCTAAACATTAGTTGTTCCACAGAGAGGAAACAGAGGTCCCAAGGGTCAGAATATAAGGAAGATAAATTACCAGATACTTACCAAGACCGGGAAATAGGCTATGAAGGGAACACCATGCGCGCAGACTATACACAATGTACATTATTTTCACTACCGTGAGTTAGTTGAATTTCATCAATAAAAGTAGCTGTACTCAAAGCTGGAACGAACTTTTAAGAAAATGACTCAAATTTCTATTCATAACAACATTCAGTGATGGGGAAAGAAATACACCAGGCTTGCAAAAATTACAACAGAACATAAAAGAGAATCATCTCCTGATGACAGCAGAAGGCAAAACTGAGGATGCTGTGTTTAGAGGTAGACAGAACTTTGCAAGGTCAGTTAGCCTAGGAGGCTCGACCTGAATTCACAGCAACTGAGGCACAAGAATACATTTAATTCAGGGCAGACAGTTGGGACTGATGGCACATTACATCAGTACAGCTAGGCCATGCAGCCTTTGTTGGGCACAGCTCTTGGGTTGTAGGCCCACAGAGATGTGTTTCCTGTGAGAGATCCCTACTCAAGGACAGACCCCTAACACGTAAACTATAGTCTAGCTTAAACATTTTATACTCCTTTTGTTGAAGCTGAGCCATGCTGCAGAAAGAAACTATATTGCTAGAGATTCACGTATCAGCAAAAGAAAGGCTAACCAAGAGGAAGCAGGATTCTCTAAGGCACTGGAGGCTCAAGCCACTTCCAAGGCCTAGTTTTGTATTTTTCCCAGTAATTCTTTCACGAGAACATGCATGTGAAGTAAAAAGGAGTTTTTAAACTGCAAAAAAACCCCAAAGCATAAATTTACACATGAAAGATGATCTGATATTAAGGAAAAATAAAATAATTAATCTTCCCTCTATCTCACAATGAAAAAAGTATGGGCTTTAGGATTAGGTCAGCAGTACGTTATTTATATAGCCAAGCTCATAAAGCAAGAGGAGGACACAAGGATCTAACATCGGTGGGCAATCAGGACAAGTAAAAACAAATCCAAGTTCTCCTCTGAAGTCCTCCCAGATCTCTTGCAGGTGTCCGAAATGCTCTGAGAACAACAAAAATCAAGATGCTTGAACAAAGAAGCAGCTTCCAAACCTCAGGAAAAAAAAGTAAAATAAATCCTTTTCAGCAGTCTTCACTTAATTATTAAGCTCAGACATCCAGTTGTACTGATGCCAAAGGAGGAAGAGAGAAATTAAAGATATCCCACATTCCCTAGTTCTTCCTACAAAACAATCTCTGCCCAAAGGCAGAGTGACAAACTCAGGCATCACTTCATGAAGAATATCTTCCAAATATCTGAATCACCACTGTAATACAAGTTCATCTGAACTTGGTTACTTTTCAGTCTCTTGGAAGAACAAACCAGCATACCAGATGCCTCACTCGGGACTTCTGAACTGACAGAAAATGGTCTTATGCAACTCTAACACTAAAATGCTATTAAATCATTCAATATAGTCTTACATAAACCATGCAAACACAGGAATTTATAGCACTGATTTATTAAAAAAAACAAACAAAAAAAAACCAAAAACCCAAAAACCAGCACTGTAAAGAGTCCTAACTTCTGCTGAACTAAGGCAACTTTCTCATGCAGAACCACCTCGATCAACTACCCACACCAAGGAACTGCACTTTGACACAGTTGTATTGGCTAGAGATTTAGAGAGAGCGCCTCGGGATTGATTGCATTTGGTTCTCTGAGAAACCAAAGCAAACAAGTAAAATATGCTACTACTGAAGTATTACCATTTTTCAAAAACAATGCATTGCTACACTTCTGGAGCTTACATACCACTTTCTAATGCCCCTGCTGCTTCTGCACTTCAATATTTTCCTTACAGCCACTAATTAGCACACCAAAGTGTAGCAAAATTGACAGGTAAATTATCCTTTAAGAGCATTAAAAACATTTTCCAGATAAACAATTATATTAAAATATGTTAAAGCAATGATTTTTCTGTACTAGGTCATGAAAAATTTTTCTAAAAATCTACATTGCAAATTTGCAATCAACCTTAAGTTAGCATTCGTCATTTCTTTCACATAATGTACCTTTTAGAGTAATAGAAAGCTTCCTTCCTTCCCTCCTCTTACACTGCCCTTTTAAAACCAATAGGACCAAAAATACCAGCCACTGCCTGTACCTGACAGGAAGGGCTGAACCTCTATCAGCTTCTCTTCGGTGATTATTCATTCCTCCCTCCTCCTCATCTAGCATCAAAGGCAAATCTGCACTTGGGTGCCAAGATCCTTCTTTACAGAGTCAAGCTTTAACCCATATAAACACTCACTCAGGTTTGTGCTAAAAGTGTACACATAGAGCATGTACCTACCTAATTTTGCCTTGAATCCAAGATAAAAATAATAAAAGCATATTTTCATTTTGTTAGGCTTCCCAAATTAACAATCATCATATTTCCACACGAAGGTAGTAAAAGTGGACTAGTTTTTCTTATAAACCTATAAAACATGATAAAAGTCCACACAGAGCTGTTTTCCACTACTAAACTATTTGAAGTACAGCATGTGTAAAAGCTAGTTTGGTTATTTCTACACGGCACCATACCTCAAAAAAGGAAATATGGCCAAGCTTTGCTAGGATCTAAACCAAGCATGCCGGTTATAAGAATTACTGAATAAAGTTATTGTTAAATTGAGGGAGCAATTTCAAGTGCTTTTGACTTCAGCTGTCTAATTTAAAACTACATCTTCTGAAAAGAGATAGAAAAATAAGGTAACTCCCACACATCACAGGCCCTTAAGTTCCCTCAAAACAGGAGAGAAAAAAATCCTCGTGTGCCTAAAAACGGAAGGAACGTCACTAAGACATAGCCTCAGAGGCACTCTGTTAGCCATTAGAGCTGGAACTACTACATCAAGACAGACAAAATCGCAGTAAACATACATTTGCCCACTGAGGCACATTCCTGCACCCTTTTGGACAATGGGATATGTCGCAAAGCCTTGCCACGCACATCTCAAGGGAATTCTATTAACAGCACATCTGTTCAAGATCTTGTGTTCCCAGTAGTATTTCATGTGCTGCCTGTGATCTGTCCACAAAGAGAGCACACAAACAAATCAGTAGAAACCCTGCAACATAGTAAGAGGTCTTTTTTGTTTTGCTACACCAAGCAGAAAGCAGTTTTAATTAAGAAGATTTGTAAAAATAGTGTAATTAATTATAGGACCATTAAATCGAACAGTAACTGTTATTGATAGTAAAAGAGTGCTATATGCATGCACACCTAGCTATGAGCCAAGCCATATACCAAGGAGAAAATACCAAACTTAAGTCTCAAACTCCCCTCTTGAAACTTCTTCCCTTTCTAAATATTGTTCTGTGGAATAAAGAAAGACGTTCTAGTTTAACAGTCAAATCCGTTATCCACAGACAGAACAGTCTCACACTGAGAAGCGCTATAGGATGTGTCCAATAACACTCCAGGAGAACGCTCAAACCATTCTCGCCTCCGCTGTCCCAGCTGAATCCAGACTTCATTTGGAGCACAACAGCTCCAGAGAATGAGCCTCCGAGTAGTCACAGGCAAAATTCTCCTGAGAGATGGCGATTTGACTAGCCTCAGGTGAAGAGAGCTGAGCCCAGTTTTTTCCCCCCACAGCTCCACTACGTGCTTTAACAAATCAGCTACTGAATAAGAAGGAACTGCTGCAGCTGTGACTACAGGCTCCTACAGCCGTATTTTACAATATAAAATAAAGGTATTAAAAAAACTCAGTTCTTCCCCTTAAAGATTTTATTTGCATAGAAGAAGTATTTGCAAGACAGTAAGTTAAAATGTAGGGAATCTAGAGGACTGAGTTGCATTGCAACCCACTGGCTGGGTTAAAAACCCTTCACCAGGCTTCTCCGTCAGCACTGTGGGATGTTGAGGTGCCTCGCTCAGATGCACTGACTGGATCTCAGTTGTTTGAACACAGGCTTTCCAATATACCTTGTCACAACATCTGTGTCCCCTCTCTAGATCTGACTCTTGACATTTACACTGAGTCCTATCTTCTTTGTGAAAGAATTTAGTACACACAAGGATTAATTGTTTCTTCTGTTCTCAAATCCCCTTCTGTGATCCAGAATACACAGGCGCTTTGCTGCTCTGGTATGAGTAACTCAGAGAGTAACTAAAAACCCTCTGAAGTCTAGCTCATAAATACACTGGACAACTGACCAAAGCCTATTCCCACTTCCCCTCTTTCATAATCTTTTCCAGGCAACTGCACTCACAAATTATACACAATATTGCTCTGTATACTGCACCTGACATGATGGCAGCATTTTGCCGTTCAGGCTGCAACAATTCATGGTACATGGCATGCCTCTCAGCGAGGTGAAAGACATATCACAAGCTAGCTCTTTGGCTGCAACATGCCTTAGCCTAGGTCTCGTAGTCGAAAAGACAACAAACAAGCCCAAAAAATAACTCAAAGCGTAACATGACTTTCAGTCCCCTGAGAGGCATGCCACACATCACAAAACACTGCAGTCCTGCTCTGTACAGAAGTAATTTCCACTGTTACGCTCTCAAAACAGTTGTCACCCTTCAAAATGTTGATTTCATTAAATATTATAAAAATCCCAACTGCAAATATAGAGTAATGAGCGCAGGCACTTACGTTGGTATACCGGTGACTGAAGGATAAAGGATGTAAGATTTGCCATGCAGATCTACGCACAAGAGCATTTCCAGCATAACCAAACACCCAATACTGAATTGTATGCAGGTTTAGGTTTAATCGACGTTATGTTTTTGTCATTCAGAGGCTGAAGCGGTCTCAGATGGATAAGATTAGGGCTCTGGAACATGCTTAGCAAGGCTGAAGAAGATATTGCCAGAAACGGTCTAACTTTCAGGAAGTCCTTATTCTACCTAACCATCCCTTGCATCATCAGAAGACGTAACTTCAGTCTAAGGGTTAGAAAAGAAAATACCATACAACAACAAGGTAACCCAAATTTGAAAATACTCATTTCATAAATGACCTGACGGCCTGTTCCTTTCTATCTACAGTCTTACAGAATATCAAAAATACCCAGAGTATTGTTAATAGACAAGAAATTCCCCGACTTCAAGGGGCTTGAATTACACTGTTGCAGAACTACAAAGGTACTTTAAAATAAATCTTTGGAAAAGTCTGTCTGTGAAGGAGGAGTGCTCTTTTACACCACCCAAACAAGCTTTCTGGAAGACCAGAGAGCCCATACAGTTACTGCTCCGTCTTTTAGCATTCTGAATTTATCATATATTAGAGATCAAACATGGACCACGTCCGTAGTACAAAGAATGAATCATTTGCATTTGTCTCTTAGATGGTTTACTCACATCAGTATTTGGAGAGCCACAAAATAAAGCTAGTTGCAAAATAAGTTGTTAGCAATACAATCTGAGTTTGTCTCTTCCACCTGCACACATGGGGGGGTGTGTGTGTAGGGACAGAAATTGTGATACCAGGTCCCAAAAGCCTGATTGTATCCTGTGTTCATTCATGCTCAGATATAGGTTAGGATAAGAGTTTAGACGCATTTAAGCCTTTCGTGACAGGTAAGAACCCTGCCTCAGCTATTTGTTTATTTTTTCAGAGAAATTCCTTTGGTTATGGACAATATGTTGCAAGATTGTAACAACTGATATTAAATCAACACACAGCCTGGAAACTACTGATCCAGTAAGGAGGGCATTGCTGTACCCCACCAAGTGAGCTTTTCAAGAACATAATACTTTAAATTCATAACTTGAGGCTCTTCACCTATATCTGCCCTGACTCCTGCCTGCTTTTTTTGACAGCTATAACAAACACTCCCACTATGAGAAAACAAGACCCACGGGAGACAAACTTTTGGGGAAAGCAAGAAGAAAAAAGAAGAGAGTTATCTCAAAACTTTAGTTTATCAAGTATTCATATTTATTAATTGTTAGCTTATTTCTACAGCTATAAATGCTTTGTATCTTCTGTGTGCACAGTTCCTTATGTGTGCCTAGCATTGCACTCAACTCCAGTATCAGGCCACTCACACTTGTGAATTTGCAGGACAAAATCCAATTCCCCTGGACTTTACTTGGGAAATTAGTCCTCTAACATCACATATACATGCAAATATTTGAAAACAAAAGGTTTGTCTTTTCTCTGTAATCAATATAAACTTTTCTTTTTTAGTCTTCTCTCTTTATTGAAGCCATTATATAAAAGCGCTTGGTGCAGCATTTAGTGGAACCTGAAGAGTTCTATGGAAAGTCTGTAAAAACCCAAACAGGCTTGCTCCAAATAATCCAGAAATTAAGTTTTTACAGACATACAAATAGACATCTTCACAGAAGTGTAAGATAACTCTTGTATTTATTCATAAACAAAACCCCACCCACAATTATCTCATTTTTCCTCTCTGACTACATAAATGGATGGGGGGGAACAGATCATCATCTTAGGTAATACACTAAAACGACAGGTGAGATAAAAGCTTTTGCCCACACACTTTTCCAGTTCTGACCACACTGAATGTTTTTGATCTTATCTCTAATCATGCTACAGTGAGTGTGGGGGAAGAAAAAGCCCCCACACTAACTGGGTTTTTCACTTGCTTAATATGACTTCTGTTTGGGATTCTGCAAAAACATTTGATGTGGATAATTAACTCAGAAAGTTTCAATGAATCCTAAGAGAGCTTTTAAACAGACGCCAATTTTGACACTTTCATGACACTTAGGTCCATCTTACTGTACAGGAGTTAGTATTATGCCAAATAAGCATACTTTTACACACAGCAGCGCACCATCACTTAAAAACCCCGAGTTTGAGTTCTTGCCATGCAGGAGTGCTTTGTGCCCAGTTCCCAATCCCATTCATTCAAATTCTCCTTCTCACAGCAGTTCACACAGCCACTCACGAGTTTCCTGATTATCACCCAAGTAGTTTATTCAGGCAAATAAACACTTCGTGTACTGAAGTGCCATCCCGTAACATAACAGGGTGCTTACCAACAAGCTCTGGTAAATCAAACTCCAGTAGTTTACAGTTGCCAAATCTGAATTCTCACACGCTCCCCTGTTGCCTATCTACAAGAGAACAACTGAAACGCTTCACTCCAGACTCCAGCTTCCTCGCCTGAAGCCAGCCTAATTGATAATTTAAGATAATAATCCATACTTTGTAATGAAGCACATACATTACTCCTCTTCATTATGCCCTGGAGAGTAGATCGACAAAAGGAATCAAGTGGGAAGGCAAACGTTAACTGCTCCAGCAGGATTCTCCAGGGCTCACTAGTTAGCAACCATAATCAGAAGTACTTATTGCAGCCAAAAGGGGAAAGATTATCATGACTAATGGGGGATTTTAATAGTCAAGTTTGATTTTATTTTAATTTAAAATTTAAAAAAAACCAAACCAAGAATAGGGTTGTGCATGCAAAAAAGCAAGCCACATCTCCAGAGACCTGAGTGCAGCTGGACTCCAAAAACCAACTACAAAGGGGACACAGGAAAGGCTTTGCTAAGGACACTTCTCAACCTGGTAAAATCATTCCCCTTCTATTGATGTCCTCCTCAACTTAAGGATATTTTCTCTACCCTTCCCAGATCAGGGCAAACCAAAACAGGATTTGAGTGACTAAAAAAAATGTATGGAAAATTATGATATTGATATGCTATCCTGCTCATCCCTGGAGGAAGCTGAAGTGCAGTCAGTCAGTCCCTTGTTGGACCCAAATGTTTTTATGCCACCAAACTAATTCAGCTGCATACAATTTCTTTTCCCCAAGGACTCAAAATACTTGTGTCTTGCATTTGCCACAAGGGAATCTGCCTAGGAAACATGGCACCCAAGCCCTCCTAGGTTTCACCTACAGCAGAGCCAAGTCTGTACAATCTGGTAGACTTAACCACTAGACATAGATACAGCCTAGGCATGCTAGCACATGGGCCCTATGAATCCAGGTGCAGTTTCATGCTACTGCCTCTACTCTGATCACCTTCA
>VYZM01008062.1:56889-71077 GCA_013398915.1 Dromas ardeola
ACCAGCTATGCCAGACAGAAAAATACCATACAGGCAATTCCTGTTGTCTTACAAGATGATCTTAGAGCTGCAGAAAAAGCTAACAAGATCTTGGTAAAAGGCATTTCCAGCTTCTTCACAGGCTGCCTGTTCCAAAACCAAAGAATTAACCTTTCGGGAACACTGGCACTGGTTGTGGATGAGCAATACGTAAAATAGAACATATGAGGGGATGTACTTGACCTTGGGTTTACTCCTTGTGACTCAGACTTACATTTAATTTCTGCAAAAGCATGCTACATGTCTGTCTTGCTCAGATTACAGTGCATCTGCATTCTTTCTTTCTATGAACTAAGGATGCATTTGAAGACATGAAAATTGTGATAGTAAGTTACTGGTAATTGCTCTTGTTCAAGGATAAAAGCTATACACCATTGACAAAACTCAAGATGTAGGAATTACAGACCCCCATCTCCCCCCACCTTTGGGTTTGTGGCGGGGTTTGGTCTTTTTTTGGTAAAAAACTTTAAAAGCTTTGAACAGTCTGAATGGCTGGCTTCAACTTTAGAACTAAAACTGGTCTTGATTAATGCTTTTAGAATCAACCACCAAATCGCTCTTACCATTTCTAAATCCCTTTTGCTAGCTCAAGAAGAGATGCCCACCAACTGAGATGTAGTATCATACTGTTAAATACATTGGCTGCCTTTCCCATTTGACACCCTCACTTGAAGTGCAAAGCAAGCTTCAAGTGTCAGAATCAGATTCCCGCAGAGAGATCCTCACAGACATACGGATCCAGCAATGGAGGCTGACAAAGTTGTTTATGCACTTGCTCTTCTATGAAGCTTTTTCGAGTCACCACAGCTGTGCAAATCAGGACTTGGCAGGTTTTAGGCCTACAGTATCTTCAGGTAGGAACAGCAGTCAGATTTTGAAGCACAAAGTCTCTCTTACCAAGCCCCTATGCAAGGGAGAATTTTAAATTAAGTTTTGCTCATGCAAATTGCTTACATCTTTCATAGACAGAATCTGACAATAAGCAAACACTGTAGCATTGAGTGAAGTACTTCACTTCATGGGGGGACTTGATTCAGGAGCCAGATAACACCTTAATGAAGCAACTGCTGTCACAAGGCAACTGATGATCCCTTCTGCAGTATTTCATGTATCTCTCAGTGTGCAGAAAAATGTTTGAGTCAAGCACATCCTTGCAGCTATCAATTAAAACATTTAGGGAATATTATTTTCCAAGCAGCTTAATAAACAATGATGTTTCTTTGTTAGAAGCCACTTTAACATAAATACCACCTGCTATTTTGCAAATAATGACAATGTAACAGTTAAATGTAGTAATAGATTTGATGGCCTTTATTCAAAAATAATTTTACTCAAACTAAGTTTCATGAAAACAGCTATTACTTGCTCCTGCAAAGTCCAACATAATTAATGTAATTTCCGCCAGATGTAATAGGAACAGTTTCAATTACCTTACTTCTCAATTATTCTCCATAATACCTTTTCTTTTAGAAAGACTAGAGTGTCTTTTATTAATAAAGCGTTAAACTGATAATGATGATTGGGGAAGTTAGGGAAAGAGGGGAGGAACTGTCTACACAGGAAAAATTGTATCATATATTATTTACCCTATCTCACTCAAACTCCAAAGAAAAGGGAAAGACAGAATAAGTGACTTAATGTGAATATCTGAATTGGACACACAGATGAGTTATAAGGATTAAGGTCAAAGGATAGATAAAGGGCATAAATCTGCTCAACGTCCATTAAGATGCAGATGTTTTATTTAAAGACACTCCTAATTCAGACCAACGTTAATAAAAAGAATCTGTAAGACCAGAACTGTCAGTTTTCTACTAAAGCAAGGTCTTTTTGAATCTTTTCACGTGACTTAAGCTGGTGGCACAAAAACATAATTAGAGAAAACTCCTTTTTGATGAGGTGCTTAAAATCCCATTTTGAGGTACTATAGGTGGTGGGGGTTGAAAATATTGTATGCTGTTACAAGTCCTATGTCAATCCTTTAGTCAACATCACTGTGTTCCAAAATAACTTCCTTACCTGACATAACATACCAGCTAATTAGCAAGTGCTCACATCCACATACCCAGTTAAGGACCTCCGAGTACACCACACCTGCACAAGCAATGGCACGTCCTGTTCTGAGCTTAAAGTGCTTTCAGAACACAACAGTAACACAACAAACCCAACCACTCATTCCAGCAATGTCCTGGTTATGCCAATAGAGGCCTTTTTGACCATCAGATATTAGGCGGCTTTTTAATCTAAAAGAAAAATGTTTCTGTGCTTGCAGTTTTGCTATTTAAAGTGCTGTACAGAGCTCTACCAAGCAACGAAGTACAGGATATTTTATTCTATAAAAACTTTTCACTCATTGACTTATGCGGTGTTTTAATATGCAAAGATCAGCATGCATTCTGTTGGGGTTTTTTTGTTCCCTTTTACTTTATGTAATCTTCTACTTCAACATTTTAGAACGCACCCCATTCATTTTGCTTGCCATTCCAGAAGAAGTCACCATCAACTTCAAAACACTAAATACCTTTTTGTGCTAGACTTGACAGTTACAAAACAGTCAAGCCAATTTTATGGACTAGACATAGCTGTTTAGCAATGTTTTATTTTTACTATGCCATCAAATAAATACAGATAATACAGAACAGAATTAAGAAAGCATAAAGACCTCTAAAGTAAGAATTAGGCTAAAGCTGTAAGAGAATTCATATTTAAGCAAATAACAATATGTATGAGTGGCACCTCAAAATCATGCTATATATTGAAATGTTTACTCATGTTTCCACTATAAATCCTGCTTTGTAGCAATTAAAGACTTATCAAAGTCGATTTCCATCAATGTGAAGCCTGGCATTACAGTTCTCAATTTAGATGCATCTCCCCTTTCCTAATTTTGAAGAACAATTGATGTAAGTCATTCCAGACCTTTTCATAATTAGACGAGAAACTCATAACCTTATTGCTTTTCTAACCAAGCAAAAAAGCCTAATAACAAAGAACTGATATAATCAGTTGAATCATTCCTTTTTTTTTTTTTAACATCTAAGAGTAAAAGGAGTCTCCAAGACATCCATTACCAAAGCTTCTTAACAAAAGACCTCACACAGACTATATTCCAAAATAATAGCATCGAGTATGTAGAATCAAAAGGCTATATCGTTCAACACAATTCATAAAAAAACCCAATGTGTAAAGCTCCAGTATGGCACCTCTTACTCAGGCAAAACTGCCTTTAATTTCAGTCTAAACAGTCTATGACCACTTCATGTTAGCAGCAGACTTGTAATGGACAAGTTCTTACGGTGAGACACAGTTTTTAATGGCCCTTAGGTAAGGTACATAACAAGACTGAAGTTACAGCTTTGAGACAAATCCTCACCCCACTTTGGGTGTGCAGGTGACTGTACACAGCAAACCTGCCCATGACACAGGAAAGCAGAGAGTCTGGAGCCATCCTTTCACGTACCAGAAGAACAGATCCAAAAGGAAATACAGTTATGGAACTCTTCCTCAAAGCTCCTTTACAATCTATCCTGCCTTGCCAAGAACTGAGGCAGATTTCACAACAGTACCCTTGAGAACACCAGGTGCTTCAACATTTAGGGATCAGCAGACTGGAAGTGCACTTTTTAACAAGGTTTCAAACACGCACATTTACTATGCTTCATTTTGCACAGTGGGATGGATACTGGGTTCCTTTTGGATGAAACTACATCACAGCACCCTTTATACTCCAGTCAAACAGATACTCAGCCCATGGAATCCGACTAAAATTAATCCAAAGTAAAAAAGAAGACAAAAAGGTGCATTGATATGCTTCAAGTGTGCACATTAAGTCCTCAGCTCCTCCCAGCTCACACTACACATCCACCCCTGTTGGTTGACACCCCTTCACAAGGTCAATGCAGACAGAGACAGCCCAGCCAAACAAAATACTTCAGCCAGAAGGAGGAGAAAGCCCTGTCCTGTGTATGAGACCTCATTCATTTGCTGGAAATGCCAGTCCTCATTCAAATCTAGTCAAAGCTTTACTAAATTGCTCTGTATTTTAAGGTACACGCAGGAAAAGATTATGTTAACCCGCAAACACCAGCAACCAGGCTATTGCAGAACAGCCCTCAGAGCCACTCACTCACATTTTCACTACATTGCCAATGTTATTATTTAATGGCTGAATCTGAATACCTGACCCAGTTATCAGTAGAAAACATCTTAGGACAAATTCATGAAATGAACATAAAACACAAATGACTGGGACAGTCACTCAACTGTTCATCTAAATGGTCCTAAGGGAATCGGAATAAAAAGATGTTGAATAACTGCATCCTATAACTTGTCACCTGGATGAGCATATAATCAAGAGGAGTTGCGTCTATTTGCCACGTAACAATCTTTAAAAATGGTTTCAATAGAACAGTAAATTTTAATTCAACACTTGTGTGCAAAGCAAAAAATAAAACCCATTAAAAAAAAAAGGAAAATTAGCAGACATGAACACAAACCAGGGAAAGCAGCGATTTTTTTAAGATAAGAAATCCCTTCTCAGTTTGAGCTAAAGCCTTTCGAAGAGGTCAGGGAACACATGAATAATCTTGTCAATAAAGTATACTTGTGTTTCATAGAAGCTTTTGTCACAAATCCTCATTAAAGGCTCCTAAAGAAACCGAACTGTAATTAGGTGAGAGAAAATCCTGCCCTTCATTTCCTATCCTTTGATCAATTACAAATTAATGAAAAAAGTCAACTGTCCTTTCAAAGCAGTCCCCAAGACAGTCCTTGAAATATGTATATGGTCCTTCACTATTCAGTGTACTCAAGTGATCAAGATGGGGCAGAGAAGACGACGATGCATGAAGAGAAAGGAGAGTAGTGTATAGAGTTTACAGTTTAAGAGGTGAGGATTACCATGACAGGCTGGAGAGTACCGTAAGCAGATGAATGAAGACAAAGATGAATGCAAATATGTACATGGAGCAAAAAAAAAAAGGTCTCTGCCTCACACAAACACTTAAGGAGGGAGAGTTACAACTCAGGAAAGAAACTAGAACTAACTCACTATTCAGAAGCACACAAATAGAAGGTTTGAAATTATTAGGAAAGGAACAGTAAACCAAAAAGCATTGTGATATGCCTCCAGAAGACCACACACACACATTTACGAATTCATATTGCATGCAGTTATATTAATCCCATTTCAAAAAAAGAGATCGAAAAAGCAGAAAAGATGCAGAATGTTGCGAGGATAATCAAAGGTATGGGAAAATCTTCTTTAGAAAGGGATTAAGTAGATTAGTTTGCCATCTGAAGAGAAAACTAGGGGAGAGAGGGAGCGAGCAGTAGTCTACAAAATTATGCATTGTATGAAGAAGCTGAAGAGGAGATTACAGTCTTCTACAGCAGGGCAGGGGGAAAAGAACTACGTAGCCCCCAGTAGAGTCATCATTGTGGAGGTTTAAAATGAAGTGAAAAGTAATTCTGCTTTTCATGCAAATTTTCATCGAAATGTTGGAAGTCGCTGCCAAAGAACAGCAAATCTGAGATTTGATCAATTTGCAGGAGTTGGTGTGACCATTGCAACGTGACTGCCCAGACACGACTTCCAGATGCCTGGATGCCGATCAAGTGTAGCAGTATAAAGCCCACGCGGCACCTACTTTGCACCTCCTCATACTCTCCTCGGTGAATGCTGAAAGCTTTGAGGCAGCAGGGTAGAAAGATCCTTGATTAGACCTGGTATAGCCACTGCTTAGATATTATGGCAAGACAATCAGGTCTTTCTCTTAATCAGCCTTGTTAAAGGCCTGGAAACACTTTCACTGGGCTAATTCTTGTGTAACACAGAACTCCAGTCTGCGTAACATTCCAAGGAGTATGGTGGAGGAGTTATTTTCCCATTCAACTCAAATCTTTCCTAAAGCATTCGCTAATATTAATTTTAGCATAAGCCTTATCTGATTACTGCAAATGTTAAGTTAAGCTTCCAGAAAAAAATGAAAACTGGTCACTGGCAAATATTTCATTATTTGCACTCACAGAACAGTTATTTATTTTCTACGAAGTCTATATGCTCAAAACCATTGACAGTCCTCTAACAATCTGTCCAAGTTTCCCTACCCACTGCTCTCATGAGAGGTAAAGGACAAAGCACAAGTGGCAGTTTTTGTATCTCTCACCCACAGCCCCTCTTGCCTGGGTATAAAATTCACTCTGGCAGAGAACTATTAAATTTCCACTGAAACCACCAAGACAAATACTTGGATACCTCATCATATATGCGTGTGTTTACTGCATGATGCAAAATTTCATTTCAAACCTGACTACATCAGCTAAAGAAGGGCAGATGGAAGAAGCCTCACAAAATTCAGGAAGTATTCTGCCCATCTGTGACAGTAACCTAAATGCTGAAACTAGTCAAACAGCTGTCTGGAGGAGGCTTCCAACTGTACCTAAACACTGAACTAAAGGAAGAAATTAGAAAAAACAAACAAACAAAAAAAAACAACAAAAACCCTAACACCAAACCAAAAAAAGTAATAACTTCTCAGAGAATAAGCAACTACTGGATAGATTTCCCAGTAAAAGACTAGCCATGGCCTTCTTTGGAGTGGCTATAAAGCAGTGTGCCATGTTCACAAACAGTTGGCTCATCAGGAGTTTACACACTTATAAATCCATAAAGAACTGTGACAAAATTGCTGGGTTTTATTATGGAGTTCTTAGGTGCAATAGTTTGTCTTTCTTCCCTGCAACAGTTATTTTAAAAACAAAGGCTACTCAGTGCAAGTTTGCATTATATTGATTTCAGAAGTAATGCATCAGTTTATATGAAGCACTGACCTCTTTCACAATTTTTGTTTGTTTGGTTGGTTTTTTTACACCAACAGGAAGATACTGAGAAGATTAATGATTAAGGACCATCCATTTCATACAAAAGGATCCCCCCTTCAAAATCTTTTTGACAAGGATTAGAAAAAAAACATGGAAGTGTTTCACACACTACTCTTGTTAAACTGAGCAACTCCTACAGCTCCTTAAGAAAGCAGAACTGAGAGAGGCATACCTTTCATCCCAGGAAAAAGATAATGTATGAAGACCAAGCTCCAGCTTGACCTTTATCTTCATAAGTGATAACTCTCAAAAGTGACCAAAAGGTTAACTAAACTCTAAAAAGGTCATCTGTCTTTAATCTGGCTATATAGATCCTTTTCTGATGTTCAATAATACACAGCTACTGTTCATTAAATATCACCCGTCCATTCTGTATTTTCACCTTCTGTTTGCAGCAGCAGCCAGATTTTTGTTCTGTCACATTAAATAACTTGCAGCTTCTTTCAATCCAGCACATTTTCTGGGATAGGAAGTATTTTAGAGTTAATGTAAATAAATGACTAACTGTTCTTCTAGAATACTTATGCAATGTCAGACTGAGAGAGGTATATACATATACACATACATACTAGTTCTGAGCACATTAGTGCCTTCTTCTTTGCCCTAATGAGTCTTTCATACTTTTAAGATACAGTAATCATCTCTTCTGCTCTTCCAAAGTGATCCAGCTCAAATCACATTCTGCTTAAAGCTTATTTCAAAACAATTATATAATCCAAAGTTATACCAGAAATGAAACACTAAACTCCAAATTTAATAGACAAAGTAATAGTATGCAGGATCAGGTTCTTCAGAGGTCTAGAAAGTTAAGAAAGAACTGCGAATGAATATAAGAACATCAGGGTTGCTGCCTTGTTTTTTAAAAAAAATTGTATCATTATATGTGCAAATACATTCTGAAAGCTCACATCATCTTATTGATTGAATTATACAGGTTATGTTTATCTCTCTCTTTCCTTTTTACTATTTGCAAGCACTGTTAGTTACAGTTTAGGTTCAACATTGCAGGGAATAAGGTTTACCCTTTTTTTTCCTCCTTTCAAGGACAACAGTATTCTGAAGGTTTAGTTACTTCCACTCTCTGGTAATCAAAATCCAGCTGATCAAATAGACAGGTGTTATCTTCTCATTTTTATCAGGTATGTAACGAATTCCATGAAAAAGACTTTATCTAGCACTCATCTGGTTAGCTTTCATGTTTTCTGACGATCTCCCTCCAGTCAGTCTGGAATATTCACTGTGAAGAACTTCAATTTTCAAGTTGTTTTATAAATTTTTTCTTTGATAACTGAGAGTTTTGAAAGATTATCTAGCATAGAAGAGAAAGGTATTTAAAAAACCAAACTAACTCTTCAAACCACCACTATTAACCTGAACAGAAACTACGTATCACGTCACTCAAGAAACATGCTGGTGCTGGATGGGTTTCTCCTGTCCTCCTTGGTCCTTGCATTAAACAAAGAACGTAACTGATCCACAAAGAGATACTACTTGTCCACTCCACCTAGAGCAATATAGGAGGAAATGGAGTGTACTTTCTATCTAGACTAACAATTTTCTTCTAGCTCTCTCCTATCTGTATGATAATTGTTGTTATAATTATCATATTTATTGCAAAGCTCAGAAGTAATTCTTCACTGTCATGCCCAAATTTGAGCATGAAAAGTCAATTTGGTCATCAACTCAAACCTAGCCCTTTACAGGAAGAGGCGAATAGCAATCATCATCCAACCACGCACTAGTCTGAAATGCTGAGAAAAGAGAAGCTTTCCAAGGAGTGACATCTCCTGAAGGTAATACCACCGCAGACAGACATGTGAGAGACTCAAGGAAAGGGCAGGGGATGGTTGAATCCCCAGCAACCACAGAGTAGCAGAGGGCTGCTTGTCTCAGAGACTGACAAAACAGACTCACATTAAGTCCATCTTTCCTGGATGCAAGCATCTAACGGCTCTATGATTCCCAAGAGAATCAAGGTTCAATGTGATGAGGAGTGGTCCTAACAGCACCTGGATGTCTGTCCTATCTACCATTCTGAGCGCTGTACAAATCTTAGTGTGTCTCCTAATTTATTAGGCAGCATTTTATTCTGGTTTCTTCAAGGAACAGTTACAAGGAACAGAAACATCATAAAGTACATAACTCTCACTTGCATGCAAATGGATGTACATTCTTTCACATGGCTGCAGCCAGGGTTCTGAATCACTAAGTACCATAGTTTACCTCCCAAGATAGTGAAATCAACAAAACTGATGCTTCCCAGTCTACTAAAGGGTGAAACGAAGCAAGCTGTGGGCATTTCACAACCTTGTATGCTTCTGAGCAAGCCTGCAGAGGGTACCTTGTTAACCTACACAGCTGCACTTCCAGAGGAATGTTGGTCTGTGGATCAGTGGATGCATGAAGGTGCCTTCTGACTCTTGGCTCTCACTGCAGACACGCAGCTCTTATGTCAAAGATAATCTAGTCTTATGAGTCAAAGTGAAAGGAAGGATGTTTTGCCAAAAGCAAACAAGGATAAGAGACATGAATGGGATTCAAGAGGAGGGGGTCAAGACCTTAGATTCACACATACGCTTGTTATTCTTAAAGAACAGCAAGAAAGGATCAGAATGGATGGGGCATAGTTTGTGACTTTGCAAATCCATTTCTTCTGCCTACAAAAATCAGTCTAATAGCAAAATGACCAGGGTGTCACTTCAGTCCTCAAAATCCAACCTTTCCTCATTTATTGTGCAGCATCCGCAAGAAATACAAAGAGGCTCAAGGGATGAGCAGCACAGCACGTGCTACAGGTCAACTTCTTAAGCTTCACAAATGTTTGAGGCTAATTACAGTCTGACAATTGCTTAACGACGTATTACGAAATGAATTACCTGCAAGCCATGGGACTGAGCCCACTGCTGTTCACACTCACAGACATCACCCTGCAAGTGGTACTCACCGACCCACCTGTTTCTATTTTCTTTTAAGAGGGCAAGCAATGAAGAGCTTTAGTCTGGGCATCTACCTTCTCTTCTACCCAGTCAGTTCTTAAATGTAGATTTTCAAAGAAATAAATCACTGAATAGTGAGATGCAAGATACTAGCCCACACAGCCATCAATGCAGCATCCTCAAAATAAGTCTAATATAAAGTAGTCTCAACAATCATGAGGGTGGATAAGGGCTGTAATCATTAAATAGCTTCTTGAACCTTCCAACTGGATGGTTTTTTGTTTATATACATGTGAGCTCACAAATATAGAGGGGAAGATGGATATATATTAAGCAAGAAGATAACACGAGGGAAAAATTACTTTCTCCCCAGCATGATTAAAGGAGTTTTCAAAGGAAAAGACTTTTAAGCAGCAGTTTTATTGTATGCAATGACAATAACCAGGTACTTTAAAAACAGCAGTATGAAATGCAATTTCTTTCAAATTAAGTGAGATTATTTTGATCAGACAAGTTCAAAAACCTTACCCTCTATGAATTAATTTGCCTATAGATTTCTCTTTTCCAAAGTAGTCTTTATGCACCAGAAATCACAAAACCCCCTTTATATCTAGAAGTAGATGGCCAAGCATCCGTAACTTAAATTTCAAAGTTTGCATCTTTGTTATTCAAAATTATCTCTCACCCCTCCCTCCTCCATTCAAATTACTTCTCCACTTTAAACGAAAGTGTCCAGGTTGAAACAATATCCAAAACCATACTGTGCCTTGAGCTCAACAAGACTTGGAGGGGTGGCTGCCTAACCTTTTTATGCCTCTTCTTCAAAGAGAGCAGGCTTATAGGCTCGAACAGTGTTTTATTAGAATGCACAAAGACATCGTTTTGCAAGACAGCACACAAGCAGAAAAAAAAATATCTTAAATCCAGTGGATGATCAGATTAATGAAACTGCTGAGATAGGAGGAACATCTCCCTTGCTCTACTCACATCTCTGAAATAAGGGGAGGGTCCCCTCCCAGTCCTGATTACCAGCACAACAGCTTTCAGCTGTTTCTCAAGTCGAACAGACATCAGACAACCCTCTCTCAGGTCTCTGTAAAGTCTGTTATTGCTCCTGAAGTCGAGCTTGGCCAGCAGCTCCCTGCTGAAAGCAGGATGTTCCCTAGCTGCCCATCTCACTAGCTGACCACTCCACTCCATTTGCCAGAGACTTCCCCAGTCTGAGCGCAGTAAGAAAGGAGCAATTTCTCCCTCTTTCCTTTTCCAGTGAAAGTAAAATATGACCAAGAGTGCAGCGGCAGCCAGGACATCATATACAATTTTTCTTTACTGCCCAGCCACAACTTAACATAACATACAATGTTCAGCTTGCCTGATTAGCAAAACATTTGTCATACACCCGAAAGTGCTACTCCAAACACTGAGCATATTTGTATATTTTGTATATACACTTTGTATATTTCACCTCTTACAATTTAAAACATGCTATCTGAACTTGATGCCAGTTTGTGTGATAATTGCCTAAATCAGAACTTTGTTTTCCAGATTTCCAAAGTAGTGAATAAATAAAAGTTAAATCATGAGCGCAAAAATGAGATTCACATAGACACTGGCACCCTGTTTTCAGTCAGGATTCCCTGGCGGTTAACTGGAGAGGTCTTGCATTCAGTGCACTCATTTCTCTGAATACAGTTTTTAACATCTATTGTGCTCTATATACTACGTAAAGATTCTGCAATGATTATTCAACTGAACAGAAACTTTCAGGAGCCATACTATATGTAGACACCCATTTGTACATCTCAGTTCAGAGATCACAGCAAATAGGTTAATAAAAAAAAGTCAGCACAGTGTACTGCCATGCAAAGACACCAGTTCAGGTCCCAGAAGTAAAGCAGTGGCTACAGCACAGGATTGCATCTATCTTCAGCGGCAGGGAGAAAAACTCCTTACTGAGGGCAAGATTTCATACTGGAGACATCTGAGCTAGCTCAAGAATCTCTGCATTGCCCTGTGTTAAAGGGTGGACACGCGGTACCTCCGCTTTTAACTTCACCCCTTTAAAGTACACCCTGAACACCGGATCAGTTCTCTATGAGTTATAGGACCAATGAGCTGCTGAACATGCCCCCTTAACAGGGAAATATAAACCTTCTTAATTACCATTCCTAACAAACATCAATAATTGATTCATCTTTCATTTGATAGGGAGAGTGAAGTTACTACACACCTGTTGGGAGCAATGATTCACTTTCAGAATGAAAACACATATCCTACTGCTTTCTCATTTCCATGAGGATTTTCATGCAATTTTCTGAAGTGGTAGGCCAAGGACAACTTATTTTTAAATAATTTCCTTCACTAAAAGCAAAAGATAAAGTCTTATACCACATAATTCTTAGATACAGGCTCTTACCAGACAAATCAGACTTCTCGTTAAGTTCCTTCTCACTTCCCACTGCCAGAAATTTGTCAGTTACAGAGACGAAAATGTATTGTTCATACTGGTGTTCTTGTCACTTTTTTCATTGCAGAAGAACAGCTTTCAGCAGAGAAAAAAACCTAGCACATAAAAATGAAAGCAGAACATATGCCTGAACTTCAATATACAAGCTTACATCCGGTTTCCCAGAAATTAATAGGTCTTGATCTCAAGATCCCTTCAAAAAACTTTAAATCACCAAGTTTTCAGCTATTGCTGCAATCTAAGAACTTCATTAAAACTTCCCTCACTTCACAAAACTTGAACTCTGGAAGCAGTTGCAAGATAATGATCATAGCAGAGGGTATCAGCAAAGGGCATAACTAAGTTCATTAAGTATTTCCACAGCTGAACCAAATTCAGTTCTCACTGCCAGTGATTTTGAATTAGGATATTTGACCTCACGAAGCTGATAACCTAGTGAAGAATTTGAATACAGAGAAAGGAGGGAAGGAAAAGAGAGTGTTAGAAATAGGACAATGAACTCTATAGTTGTAAAAGCACTTATTTCAAATTACATCCTCACTTGATTCTACCACACTTGAGATTTGGTTTCTTTACTTGATCAACCATAAAGAGGCTCTAAATCAGCGGTCCCCAAAGTGGGGTGCACACACCTCAGGGAGTGTGCAGGAAAAAATATTTTTGTACCCTTAATAAATAAAATATGAATATTTATAAAATAGGATTTGTTTCATCTTTGTCTCATCCTTTCTTAATTACTATTTTTGTGGATGTTTTATAATGTCCATATTAGTATAGTAGTACATGTATATAATTTATAAATACATACTTATATATTGGGTGTGCATTTTTTTTACTGTTAGGGGTGTGCGATCAAAAAAGTGTGGGGAGCTGCTCTAAATAGTGCATCCACCCAAGGGTAACATTCTTAATATCTGTGAAGTATTTAAACCCTTCTCAAACATCCAGAACTACCGCAATTCCATCTCCAAGCCATACCAAACAACAAAGACCATTCAATAGTAGTGCAGTACAGTTAAATGCATAACACAACCAAATTCTAGCACTCATTGTTTTCTCCTATTTCCTTTATAACCTCTGAACACAGATAGTCCATTTTGAAGTACCAAAAGAAAATGAAGGTTTTCAACTAGCCAATCCATTGAAGTCTTCAAACTGGCTAGATCAAGGCAGAGGCTTTCCATGGAGATGGAATGAAGAAAAAAATAGGGGGATATTTCCATAGCGTGTACACAACCTCAACCACTTGACCATGACAGAGCAAGCTTCTTTGACTAAGCCTGTGCTTAGTCACCTTACCTTAGAAACCTTTTGTTTCACCCTTTAAAAAAAAACAAACCCCAAACTTTCATCAATATGCATAAATAATTTCAAGATTCAGAAAGCATTACCTCCAGAGTAGTTATTTTCTACTCAGCTCTATTTCATTATTTATTATGCCTCTATTTTTGGAGTAATACCAGTATGAAGAGGGCAGAGGTTGGCTCGTATCAACCAAAAACCCCCAGCCAGGTCCTGTGCCCGACACAGCCTTGAAGGGAAACACATCCAGAGTAACTCTCAAGAACACTGGCCTACATAGCTCCAAGCCCACACCAGCCCCTTCACTCCAGCAGCTCACTGGGCTTTCGGGGGGATTTTTGGGTTTTTTAAAACCTCACGTCAGGGCTGGGTGTGACCAGAGGGTCTTTGCAATGCATTACCACGGGGGGCCTGCAGCGCCCCCCCCCACGCAACAGACAAAGCCCGCCCCGATGGAGCTGTTTGCTGTAGCCCAGATTTCCTGTTGTTAATTGCCTAACCTATATTTATTGCCTTTGAACACGGCCACCTCACGGAACACCTCAAGCTTCCAGCAGCGGGT
>VYZM01008062.1:71671-117826 GCA_013398915.1 Dromas ardeola
CCTTCCAGTACCTAAAGGGGGCCTACAGGAGAGATGGGGAGGGAGTCTTTATCAGGGAGTATAGCAGTAGTACAGGGAGTAATGGGTTTAAACTGAAAGAGGGGAGATTTAGATTAGACATTAGGAAAAAATTCTTTACTGTGAGGGTGGTGAGGCACTGGAACAGGTTGCCCAGAGAAACTGTGGATGCCCCATCCCTGGAGGTGTCCAAGGCCAGGCTGGATGAGGCTTTGAGCAGCCTGGTCTAGTGGGAGGTGTCCCTGCCCATTGCAGGGATGTTGGAACTAGATGATCTTTAAGGTCCCATCCAACTTAAACCATTCCTTGATTCTACAATAAATAAGTAGATAAAGCCAGAAGGCGGTGGGCAGCTTCATGCTTCCCGCCTCTCCTCCCCACAGGAGAGGCCCTTGGCCCTGCACCCTCTCTGGCCACAGTGAGGGCGGCCTCAAGGCCTGGCGTAAGGGGCATCCTGGGCTGCAGCCTCCCCACTGGGCTGTGGGGGTATTAAAAATATAAGTTTTTTGTATTATATAAAATAATATAATAGCCATGACGGCAGGGGCGGCCCGGCTGTCCCCAGTGGCCCAGGCCTGGGGCCCAGGGCCTGGGGGCAGCCTGCAGTGGGGAGGATTGCAGCTTTCCTGGCGGTCAGCTTCTCTGGCCTCACTTAGCACCTACTCACCTTCTGGTGTTAAAAAAGAAAAATGTAAGCTGATAAGCTATCCCTAGGCAGCGTTTCCATGCTGCCCAAGACAGCCTCTGTGGCTGCAAAGATCCTTCAATAACCTGTCAAGAACTGACGTCGGTGTGTAAAGAGCTGTTCGTCCCTATATCTCATTTTAGACGGGTGTACGCGCCACTTTCATATCCTTCAGCTCAACATAACATTTGCCCTTTCATGTTCTCCTTTAAGCCACTGGGAATTCAAAGCTATTTCAAAGCATAATTATGGCAATCTGCATATAAAAGGCTGTATGTCCTACGGAGGGTTCAGCAGAAAAAAGCAAACTCCTCAAAAGAAGAAAATTGGGAGTAAATCCCACAACTAAGATTCAGTGAAGTTAATACATTTTTCATCTGATGTGAACAGTCTCTAGATTCGTAAAGCCACCAGAAAATTGTCTAAGCCACTGCACGGAATCAGTCTGCGTACATTAAAAGAATGTAGCTGCTACGGGAGGACCACAGCATCAAAGTTTGCTGCCAGCCGGGGTGTGCGGCGGGTCCCATGTTGACCTGCAAGGTGGGTTCGTTGAAGTGAGCTCTGAAGGACCCTCCCAGTGCTTAAGCACCCTTCTTGCTGGTGGCCATGGCAGGCTGTTGAGGAAGGAGGGGTCTGTAACAACACTACTTGCTTGAGACGTCATGATGATCTTTAAGGTCCCTTCTAACCCAAACCATGCAATGATTCTAAATGAAAGAGATACAGAAGAGGATTTTTAAATCAGTACATCCATCAGGCAGTATTCACCAAAAAGAATTTCACCATGATGATGAATTGTGTAACGTTGTTTGGGTTGGACTGTATCATATCACCCACCCTATTATATAACAAAATTGAGATCCAGGAATTACAACCACGAGTGCTAGACATGCTGCCTCACAGAAATCGATTCATTTTTAACGTTCCTTACACTGAACATGCAAAGTTAACCTCATGAAACTCATAAAAATGCTAAAAGTCATTGGAGTGTTTTTAATTTACCTTACTCGCTTTACACACTTGGCTTAAAATCTCTCTGACAGTCAGAAATGTATTTTTTTTTTTTACATTTAAAGTTGAGCTGCATATAGTCACAGGACTTGAGCAATATTATAATAAATTAAATTTGGAATATTTGCAACATAATCATGAATGCTGATAATACTGATTTTCTGGGATTATGTTTCAGACGTGGTTTCCCTACCGCACTGCTTCTCCTTGTATCTCTTTCTAGTTTTCCAGGGATTATGTTTTCTGGGAATTATGTTTCTGGGATTTATATTTCTGAGATTATGTTTCAGAGGTGGTTTCCCTATCGGATAGCTTTTCCTTCTCTAATTTTCCAGTCTCCTTCCCTGCCTGCCCCCCCGACTTGTCATCACACTCTCCTTCATGCCAGTTACCTTTTCAGTTCTCTTTAAGCTCAGTCTCCTTCATCAGCTTCTTTCTTCTTCATAAATTTAGACAGTATGTAGAGGTTGTTTTCAAAGAAGCATAAAGGCACTGGGAAGGCAACTCCAGCAGAGACGCCTCTTGCCTCTCCCACCACCTCCTGCAAAAGCAGACAGACATTTCACCCTCCTTAGGTGACACGCCGCAGGCAAACCCACACCTTTCTGTTTTTCTAGAAAGAGCCTGGTAATCATCGTTTGGCTGAGAAGAGCCTCACAAAAAGTTAAAACCAATATTATCAATGATACCAAAGATGAGAGAATTTGCATGCTGGATATTTAGAAATGCAGAGAGAGATTGCCTTTTCTATAAAGCTGTATTGTGAAGAAGCTGGAAGACAAGATTTCATTTTAATAATGGCAGGTGACAATAGTCCAGACCCTCAAAGATACTGGAACAATTTAGGAAAATCAGTAAAAAACCCAAGAAATGTACAACTAACATTTCTGTATTTATAGTATTTCTGTTTATATTTATTCTGTATTAATAAAATGCATGTCTGTTAATGTTTACCCCCTTTGTTTTTTCTGTTCTTTGAGAAAGATACTGCATTGATTTCTAAATAAGAAAGATTTTTCAATACAGGTTCAGCTCTGATTAAATTTCCTAGGCCAAACTACAGTAGTGAAATTAATAACAGTGGTTGTTTACTTTTAAACAAGCTTTAAAACATCCCTTTGATTATAGGCAATTCCAGTGTGAGCATGTATTGGTAAACATGTATTACGAAAAATAAGATGCTGTCAAAAAGATTACAAGTAGAAAGAGAGGATTTCTCAGAAGTTCATGAGAGGCAGCATTCAGTCCTGATGAAAAGTGTTTTCTTGCTCATTATTTGCAAATGCCATAATTTGCCTTTATTTTAAAATCCTCTATATTTTAGAAAATGGATAACTTCAGGCTTTTAGCATAGAGGCATTGAAGCATATGGTAATCCCAGTCCCAAACACTAAAATGTGCCTGTCTGTGCCAACTCTTAATTACCAGCTCATTAACACTCAGGTGTCAATTGCTGGTGGCAAAGGCAATACTCAGTTGGCCTGGTTTCTGTCATGCACAATGTAATTAAATTGACCTCCGCAAAAGGAGCCCAGTAGTTGCCTGATACCACTTGGACACCGATTGCCGCACTAATCACAATCGTGTAATTTAGTGAATCACACAGTGTAATGAGGGAAAGACTCTGGAGAGTACCAAATTGTGCTTGCATATGTAATAATGACTTTAAGGACAATTAGGGAAATAATCGCTGCTCTGTTTTCTTCCAAGCTAATAATGAACTGCAGTAACTATATGAGTTTCTGTTGTTGATTTAAAACTTTCGCTGCTATCTTCTATTTTAAAATAATGGTTAGCAGGAATTAAAATGTAAAAAAAAAAAATAAAAAATTTAATACTAGTAAAAAAGCTTCATTTTCATTGTTAATGGCCCCACAACAGATTATAGTGTCAAGTACTACTGGCTGCCTACTTAGTATCTGAGACCTGTATTAGATGGTGTGTCTCAAGAGAAAACGGTGATTAAATGTACTTCACTGATCTCCAAAACAGACCAGTGTGCAGTCATCCTCACCTCGCGTGCCCTGCGCACCCGTGAAGGAAACCAGCCAGGGCTGTGGACGGGGGAGATCACGGGCACGCCACTTCCCAGGTAGGGGCTCCAACTTTGGCACCAACTTCTGAACAATGCGTATGGACACGATTACTCAGTTTAGCCCAGATTTTAAAAAATACAGCTTTCTCAGGTCAATGTACAGCTTCTGAAGAGGGCTCTCTGCCGTGGGACTTAAGATGGAGCTCCTAAGATTGAGTTTATTATATTGAAGTTTTGACACTTAAAGGAAGCATCAACATTTGGAGAATGGTTATCTTTAGCTCCCTCTTGGCCAGGTAAGCAGCAGCAGCAGTCATTTCAGTGCTGCTTCAATTTCACCTTCCCCTGCTAATCTTCTCTCGTTCCCTGTGTTGTTTAGCAACTTACTGCTGTAACCTAATGAGGTCACCTAATGTCGGTGTCTAAACTTGGATGGGATGGATCTGGGCTATGACAAGCAACCACAATTCAAACTTGTGAATTTCCAAAAGGTCAGCCACACCTTACCTTCAGCATTTTGTCTTCATTAGTTCCGAAGGCTGCGAATCCCCCGACAGATCTCTCGTCTTACACAAGTACTGAAATTCCGGGCTTAACATTTCTGTGGAGAAAAGCTCTGATCTTCAACTTTTTTCATCCCTGCTCATCCTCTGCCAGCAGGACATCTTTCCTACATGTCTTTTATGAAGTACCACTGAATTTCAGTACTGTATAGATTAGGTTCCCACTTCTCATTGTTGGGTATTTTCCCTTGTGGTCCTGTCTGTTTGCCTAAATCGTGCTGTTGCCTTTAATAATTAAACTGTAAGATCAGTATGGTGAAGGCATCTTTTATTACTGTGTTTGTGCATTCACTAGTACAAGCAGCTCCGCCTACAAACGGGTCTCCTATGTGCTATTGTTTTACTAGTACTGATAGATAAAAATCTAATGTCCACACCCAAGCATGACTAAGAATTTTGTCCCTGGACTGATACATTGCATGCATTTCATTAATCAGCAAATCACAGACAATATGAAGCAGAATTTTTATGATACATGCAAGTAACTTTTTTATATATAATACGGAATATCAAGTATATTTGCATGGGGGCATTGGATGGTGTCTGTTTGTAACCCCTGCTAAAACTGAAACGTAAAAATTCAAGACTCTGCTGCAGGTATTTTACATATAATAAAAATCTGGGTCTTAGATTTTTCTTTTATGCTGAAACCAGTGGGATATCTGGGCCCTGGGCTTGTGTATGATCAATTCAATTGTCACGGTGAGTGGTTAAAAAACCACTGCCAAAGAGTGCAAGCCATCTGATGAATAGTTACTGAGCTGGGAGAAGAACAAAGATTTTTTTAAAAAGTAAAAACTTTAGTTCTCTGAGAGTGAGGTAAACAGATTTGCTGACAAGTTTATGCAAAACACGTAGAAGGAGCAAAATCCTTTCTAGAGATGTTACAAAATCTAAAGAATAGATGAAAGCATTTTGTCGATGATGTGTTTATTAAAGATTGTGAATTCTGGAGAAGTGATCCATCTAACAAAGAGAAAGCAATGCTGTGCAGAGATTAGGAACAAAAGGGAAGGATTTTTCTTGAAGAGTGACAGGCCATCAAGGAAAGACGCTTTCCAGTGAAGTGCTAACAGATGTAGCAGGTGAGACTCAAAACAGTTGAAAGGTACCCAATCTACAAACAAGAGGAATTCAACACTGTTTCATGCATAAGTTCCTACCTGCAAAACCGTGCTCAGCATGGATTGCATAAATATGCAGCTAAGGGAGGAAAAAATATTCACAGTGCCTTCCCAGCAGACATTTGTAAATGTGTCTTGTGTTTGTTGAACAAAGAAAGCTTAACATTGAAATAAGGATGATGGAAATACTGCATGTGTACTTGTGGGAGAAAGGAAGTCGGACTCTTTTTTAATGTACTAGCTTACTTTTGAAAAACATGGAGTATACCTGGCACCCTTTGACCTAAACAGGCGCTCTGGTTGCTCAGAAATATTTCATATCAGTCTTGGGAGACATGAAGTATTTTTAGATTAAAAAAATGCATTCAAAAATTAATCTCTTTTCGGTTGCAAGTGGTGAAGGAACCACTCTTCAGCTTGAGTACAGACCAAGTGATGGTTCCATAGAATGGCCTGCTCCCCAGCTCATCCAAGAAAAGGTAACCAAAAAGTGGCTCCACAGTGAGATCCCAGTGAAGTGAGCTCACTGTGTTGAGAAGCAGATGGTGTTATCCCCAAAATATGAGAGTTGTCTACGACCTTCTGAAACTCCAAAATTTGCTTATTGTAGTGACTATTGTACGACATAAGCACACGTAAACAATCCTAATAAAAATGCCTGACATTTAAAAGCATTTTCCATTCACTTTTTGAGAGGCAATGCACAATACACATTCAGACAGGAGTGCTGAGATATGTAAATGATGCTCATAAAGCACTTGCCCCATATTCCTTTTACAGCACTGTGAGTTATTCATTCCCCACCTGTGTTGTCTATACCACTCCATTTCTATTTCGATTTGCTTTCTTCCCCTAAGGAATCCAGCCCTCATTTTTGTCTGTGTATGTTTATCCCCTCCAACACTGACTACTGCTCTTTCTGGTCATGACAGCTGCTGGTGATTTAATGTACAAATGGCAGCCAGAAATCAGCAGGCCACAGAGCGTCATTTGTTATGCCTTTTTGTCTTTGACTCCGCACACTCTAAGGGCAATAAAGAGAAGGATGGTACTGATATAATTCAAGTTGATGAACAGATTCTTCTAACTTGAACGGGCTTCTTGTGATCTTCCATATTATTTAAGTGTTCAAAGCCGCCTGAGATTTTGATCTTCTAAGCAAGCCGTTTTCTCCCAATTTAATTCTGCTTGTTGAGTAAAAGTGCAGGGGCGGGACACAACAGGGTGTTAAAATACAGGATCAGTCCAGAGAGGTATTCTCACCAACAGCAAGACAGAACAGTCTCTGTTGCCCTCTTCTTTCTTCTAAAGCCCTAGGGGAACACAAATCCTGGAAATAGGATGTTAGCAGGGAGAGATCTTACCTTCTGGCAATATAGTTTGGATGGCTGCTGAAAAAGTCACGAACTTCTGGTATAATCTGCTTATATCAGGAGCACAGAGTGATTAATTCAGATACCTTTTTATATTATCTCATTTCTTCTCCTCTAAGTTGTGAGTTCTCTGCTGTGACTTTGAGAGGGACAGCCCCGTATCTCACTTTTTAATTCAGTTTGCATTCATTGATTATTTATGTTTATTCATTCAACTATAAAATTGTAGTTCTACATAGATGTTTGGTATTTTGATTAATGGGTCAGTTTACCTTCTTTACAACGGACCTGGCAGGGCAAGGTGTTCATCTGCAGTAGACTGGAATTACACAAATGACACGCTAGGCAATGAATCTGCCTTTATTCTCCTTGGTTTATTTAGACTAAACTGGAGTTGAAGTAGGATTTTACCTACACACCAACAAGTGTACAAAATTCCTCAAATGAATCTATTTTCTTATGTCTCCTACGGTTTCTCTCATTATTTTACTTGTTCAAGGTACTGTCAGGCCAATTTAAGTATCTCAGAAGGGGAGGAGATTGGGGAAAGAGAGCAAGACAGAACTGTTATAGGTGCAAGGTTTTTCTTTGTGAGAGCAAACCAAGACCAAGAAGATAAAACAAGGACCTTAAGTAGCATTGGTGACAACATATGCACAGGAAACATTCTTGTTTGATTTATTTGAGACAGCTATTAGTCTGCAACCTAAATACTCTAGTATTTTACAGTAACATAACAGCAAGGAAATAAAGTTATCAAAACACAACTCCATCTCAAAATGAAATATTCCTCTTTCCATCCTCTTTGGAATCTCTCTTTTACAACGGAGGCGTGTTGTGCCTGGCGTTAGTATAGTCTCTAATGGTTTGGCAATGGCATTCAGAGTGCTGATCCTGCAGCAAGGCAGGAGAATTGGGAACGATGACCTCCCAGTGTCAGGTTGATGAGGGGCTGGGGGCTACCCTGGGACTGGGGGCTCCCTGGGGGTGTCAGGACTCATCCCACCACCCCAGACAGAAGCGAGGCAGGCAGAGAGCGGCTGGGGACAGCCCCAGCCCCAGGCATCCAGCACCTCCCTGGGGACTGGGCTGGGCCGAGGAAGGGCTGGAACATTGGCCCACGGGTGGAGGTCAGCATCGGGCCCGGTGAGGGGAACCAGGGTGGGATGCAGCCCCAGGATGTCTGAGGCCATCGAAATAGTCCAAGGGAGTCAGAGGGGTGGCAAAATCCTCTTTTTTTATACAATTCTGTAAGGCATTCTTTCTTTATTTTTTCTGTTTCTTCCTAGTTTATAATACTAGTGTGTGGGTAATTATTCCGGGGAAACAGTGAAGAACTATTGTTTCCCAGCTTAATCAGTACAGTATTTCTGTTGTCATCAATGGGATGACTTAGGAAAGAATTCCCTTCTGAAAATTTATCCAGTTGTCCAGAATCTCTGAACTTTTCAACATCTGCCAGGTAAATACCAGGTAAATCCTTCCCGGTAATGCATTCTATTAGTGTAAGATTTTTAGACTGCCCTTACCACCATTTTGTCTGAGTATTTTCTGATAATACATTCATTTATGTAACTAACATATCAGGTGTGGTTTGCTCTCTTGATCTCTCCCTTTGGCCAGAGGACAAGCTCTCTAATGGTCCTGTAATATGCCTAGAGTCCCTCTGTGTGTCATCTACAAACACTTACTGAGCAAATTTTTTTATACAATACCAAATACTCACTGGGGAGCAAGCAAATGAGTCTATATTTAATCAGTGATTAGACATAGAAGGTGGCACATGTGCCTAGTTCCTGCACCAAGAGATGTTCAAGTGCTTTTGTAGGCTGGAACAGCAAAACAGGAGACAATCCTCCGATTTGCTGTTGAGAAACTCTTCTAAGCTGCATATGGATGCAGAAATTATCTGAGATGGAGAGAACTGAATACAGATTTCTCACATGCTGAAAAAATATTCCAGAAGTCATACCATCTGCTCTGGAAATCTTAGGTATTTAGTCTTTAGCATCTTAACAAACATCTTAACAAAATAGGATCCTATTTTTAGGTGTTCTGGGAAGACATGTATTGAACAGAGAAATACCCAAGAAAGGAAAGCAGATAGAGGCCCTTTTCATACCATACTGGTCATAGTGTTTGCCCATGGTGTTGGCCGCTGAGAACAAATGCTTCTTTTCTATGATGGGATCTAGATCTAAGTTTCTTTTCCCAACCCTCCCTAATCATCAAATCCAAAAGGATTTAGGCTCTGAGTGGAAAGATGAAGAGCTCTTCATCTTTCTCTTTGAAGCTGTCCCATTTTGCAAAAGAATAATTATATATTCTTTTGACAGACTGAGGGCACCAAATTACATATTGCTCTCTAGACTACTAGTTAGCTTATTAACCTGCATGTGGGGAGATCTCAGTATTGTAGCACCCATGTGGTTTTACATTATTTTATATTATAATCACTGTTGTTGTGGTGGTTTCTTTCTTATTATTTTGATTTAGGAACTAGGTTCTATTCCCACCTCTGCAATAAACTGTATTATGAAATTTCTCAATTATACCTCAGTAAAATAAGGATAGTGATCCAGGCATCTGTCGTAACTCTGGAGTATATTTTGCTTATTAATAAAGGATATAAAGTGCACAGAACAGCAGTTAATAGAAATCTAACTTTGAAATAAAAGTTTTTTTCTATTTCCAGCTATGCATAGATTTTCCCGTGCTCAAGGTTACTTTTTGGATGAGTAAAACAGATTTTGGGCTTTGTTTTTTCCTGAAGCTTCAGATCTGTAAATATTAGCAACACGTTCAGTGATGTTGTAGATTTCGCTCTGCAGATGAAGAATTAAACATCTGACGAGTTTGCATGCAAATGGTGGTTTCCAGTTTACTCCAGATACAGTGGACACAGGAAAGAAATTTCCCCTGTCCACTAAAACACCGTGCAGACTTCAAATATTCTCTGTTCCTGCATTTCTTGTCCTTATTCCTGAACATTGGAGGTCTGGAAATGATTTATATAAAAAAGAAAAAGGGTAAACTACCTGCTTTTGCCTGGGTTTTTTTCTGGATAAGTGTTACTTCTTGGATCAGATTTACTAAATAAAACAAAATTTTATTTCAGTAGTAATAAAAGGAAATTAATTCCTGTTTTGTCACACAGGAAGTGACAAGAGGAATGAAAGTAGCAAAATTAAACCCAGAAACCTTAATACTAGTTTCTATATGATAAGGGCTAGTTGAACTCCACCTATAATTATAAAGGTATAATGTAAAAGTTAGGTTGGTAGGTCTATTACTTAACTATACATAATGCCAGGAACCCTCAAAAAACAGTTGACATAAATGGTGAAAAGTGCAATGAAGTAACATCCACTAAAAAGTAGTATTTGAAGCAGAATATAATAATATACCTGGGAAGGAAGTTTGTGAATTGTTACGTTTTCACAATAGGGTGAGTAACGATCCTGGGGGTGTGATTTTGGGGGCTCAGGGCTGGCTCAGCACCAGCACAACCAAGGTGGCCCCATCCGAGGCTCCCTGACATGCTGTGGGGTGGCCATGGCCATGGTCCCCCCCCCAGCCCAGCTGTCCCAGGGCCGTGTCTGACCCCGGTTCCCTGCCCTGGGCCTGATCCTGACCCCCC
Source organism: Dromas ardeola (assembly GCA_013398915.1). NCBI lineage: Eukaryota > Metazoa > Chordata > Aves > Charadriiformes > Dromadidae > Dromas > Dromas ardeola. The sequence continues at coordinate 82,124 of VYZM01008062.1, forward strand.
AGCCATGGACCAAATGCCCATCTCGGCCTCAGCCCGGCCCTGACCTCAGGGAGGTGCTGGGTGCCAGGGCTGTCCCCCACCGTCCCTTGGAAATAGGGGTAAGAAAGAATACGCTGCTTCACGTGCCATCATTTTTGAACTCAGCTGCGATTGTTATAATTTAAATGTGTACTTGGAGTGCCAAGGCGTGGATTTATTTTTTATTTTGGGGGGTTGGATTGTTTGTTTGTTTGTTTAATTTTTAACAGCTTGTTTCCAGAAGCTCAGTGAGATTTAATGGTATCATTACAAGGTGTAGTGCATTTTCTCCCTAGATTATATTAATTAACTATGCTTTACTTCCAGCACTCTATCTCTCTTCTCTTTCTTTGTTGACAGCCAGAATATAAATCAAACCAAGCCTCTTACAAAAACTGAATGGCCGTGAGCTCCAAGGGCATCATTTAGCCTCATCTTCAGGGGGTTGAGCAGGAGAATGTTTGCTTGCATTCATCATTTTTTTGCAGATAGCATAAGGCACCACAAATATATTGCTCTCGTGGTGAAATCTTTCTCTTTCGTGATATTTATGTTCCTGAACAAAGCACTATTTAAGTACCAATTAATGTCATCTGCGAGCTTGGGAAAAGCAGCGTGTTCTCTCTCTTTTTCTTTCTCTCTCTTTTTCTTCTTCGCAGAGGAACAGTGCCACACCACTGCTCTTCTGTCAGCGTCCCATAAACTTTCTGCCCTAAAGTGTTCTGATACCCGTCTAGAAAAGCTGTAGTGATGGGGATGGAATTGCTAGGTAATTTTGACATCAGACTTCATCTAGGTCTTTTTTTTCTCTTTTATTCTCATCAAATGGGAATTATCCCCCCCACTGAGGTGAACGTGCAAACCCTTCAGAGGACAGCTTTTATACTCCAAGTGAAAGTTACACCAGAAGAAGGTGATAGGAAACATCTTTCAGACTAGGTCTGAAAGGAGATAATGTGCTTAGGATCTGTTTGCTACCTGCCAAAGCAAAACTTTCTGAAACATTCATTGTTGAGGTTGGTATTTTCTTTGCTTGCTTTGCTCACGTGTTCAACCACCAGCTATGGCAGCGTGAGAATACGCTGCTCCAATGCATTTTTAATTCTCTGCCCTTCTGCATAGTAAAAATGTGAAGCTCTCTTTTCAGGACTGCATTTGTGTCTTTGTCTTCTTAGAAAATCTGAACAGTGATACCATTTAACTTGTGTTATTTTGCTTTGAGATAAAATTATCAGAAACATATTCGATTTAAACTGACACGTAGCCATTTCCAATTTTCCAAACGTGATTGTGCAGCTTGTTAAAAGCAGCGCTGTGAAGTTTCCTTTTTTCTGGTGTCAAATAATTTTATCGTAGGCTGCTCTTGCTTAAAAATGCACGTGCATAAAGAAAGAAATGAAAACTTCCTATTGCTCTCCTTCAGATCGCTGTGGCTTGGGCCATTGCCTTTAATGGAATTAGGCTCTGATGCATATAAAGACACTTCAGTTTTGCAACCTGAATGTTTGGATCCATGACTTCTAAAACTTAAGGTTGGTTTGGTTACATTCCCTTTTATCATGTTGTCGTAAGGCTTTCTTACACAACACATTACTCTTCGCTGCTACTGCAACTCAAAGATGAGTTGTCCAAAATACGCTTTTAAATTGAGCATCAGCTGAAGTTTAATCTTCGAAGTGCATGTATTTGGAAGCACAGTTTCATTGGCTGTTTGGCTTAGCTGAATTTTCCATATTGTATAATATACCTAAATATTTTAGTATGTGTTCACCTATTTGCCTTTGGCTCTCTTCAATAAGAATGGTAAACGTTATCTCAATCCTCTTTGCCATTTTGGGTATCTTCTGATTGACTAAAGCGGTTAACGTTCAGAGGACACTTCAATCAGTGCTGATACAGCGAAGAAGAAAGTTTTACCACAGTAGGTTTCATCTTGACTCAGCAAGATTTCCAGCACTCACATGTATATATTTTTGACAGGGTACTTCCAAAATGAAGCGTTTGCCTTCTGGAGGACTACACCCACATAGATTTCATTTTTCCTGATGTCTGTCAATATCATGAACTTTATTAACAAATTCAAATTCAAAAACAATTTCAATTCAAGAAAGCTGTCCAAGTTAGTTCTTGCTCATTTCTTACATATGAGGATATCTACAAAACCACAGATGCTCAACAATGGATTTTAATGGATGTGTGTATTTGTTTATATATATGTAGCCATTTCATACCAAGACAGATTAGCAGATTAGAGACAAAATAAAAGGAAGGAGCTCTTTAGGAAGAATTTGAGCTCTGATTGTAGGGGTCAATGCAATGGATTTAACTCACAGTTTCAGAATTTCTCGTAGCATAATATTATAATGAAGTCTTACTAGCTGTCTTTTACATTACTTCAAATAGAATAAACAACTTTCTATTCTTTATAGACATCTGATGCCAATGTTTTGCAATCAAATTGCAATAACTAAATGTATATCAACGATGCTTATTTTGGCCCCTACGCCTTTGTATAGATTTTTAATTCAAAAGTCCCAATGCCATAAAACTCGAGACTTGCACATGGAACAATGGCAGGATATGATCAGCTTTCTCCATATAAGACATACAAATATTTAACAGCCTTGCAAAATTGCAATGACAATTTATCAGCCAAGGAAGACTATCTAGTTATCCACCCTTTACCCTGAGGAATGATAGTACTTAAAAAAAAAAAAAAAAAAGCCTACTATGAGCAGGTAAAATTTGGAAAGTCAAATACTGAAATGTGTGCTTGGTTGGGGGTATAATGCACAAAGAAGGGGCTGGATTCAAATCTTGAATGCAAAACTTCATTCTACACTAAGGAACAAGTCTAACTTTGTAGTATCATAAATGTGTTTCTACCCTTCTGTTTGCATTTACTGAGAGGAGCGTACTCCTGTAAGAAAAAAATCTAGTGGCAACTTACCAGATTTTGAACTATAATTATATACACACACACAGAGACATATCTCCCCACACACATATATAGTGAGTATAATGCAGGAAGCATAATCTTTACAAATTGTATTTATCTGTGCATTGCCATTCCACTTAATTTTGCAACAATACTGATGAAAAATTACTACACCTTCTTCAAATCAGCTGAGAATATATTAATGGAAATACCTCTTTTTTTTTTTTCCTTTCTCATAACAGGCAGCTTAGTAAAAACTTGCATTAAATAATGGGAATTTTATTTCAAGTAATGAAATATTTCAGTATTTCTAAGTTTTGGAAGAATCCGTCTGGAAGAAACTGAAGTCTGGTTTTGAAGAAATTGAATAGGCAAGCTGCTTAGAAATCCATTGCTACATATCTAAAGCAGGAATTTAAAAAAAAGAAAAAAAGAAAAAAAAGATTTACAGATCTGTTTCCATTTTGTTATCCTTTATAAGATCCTGTCTTCTGTACTGGAACTCTTAATTTACACCAAAGGTAGTTCGTCACACAGACAGCTTGTTCTATTATGCTTATAAATTGTAAATTTAAACATTAAATATTGCTTCTGATACCTAACTGAAGGATAAAACGTTCTTATCCCTACAGCTGCGTACAGATCACGTCCTCCAAAGCTTAGCATGCCCTACTAGGAACATTATAGAACAACAGGACCGAGAGGCTCGTCCATGCTTTTTCTCTGAGGCAAGTTTAAGTACACTTATATCATCCCTGACAGGTATTTTTTTGAACTATTTTTGAAAACATTTAATGAAGGAGATGTCAGAACCTTCCTTATCCCAGCCTCTGGGTATAGCTATTTCTCCTTAATATCCAATTTAAACATTTTCTGACTACTTCAGTTTACTTTTGCGTCCAATATGCAAAGCAGAGTCCTTAGACTTCTGCATCACACATGCTTAAAGGAAGAGGCAAATACAAAAGCTAATGTTTAAAGGCATTTACATACCCATCACGGCAGATAGGCACCTAGGAGCATGATGAAATATATATGGGAAATGCTGAACAAGCCAATTTCAATGGGAGTTGGCTGGATGCAACAGGGATCTTCCCCGCTAAACAAAGAAATGGGAGAAATGGAGCCTCTGTACTGCCAAATATGCTTCTCAGGGCTTCTCCTGGGACACAGCAGCTATGTACTCTTTTTTAATGTGTCCTAAAGCTTGTGTCATCGAATGTCATCATACTGAAATTCACAGTGAGCTAGGGAAATCAGCAAAAGCTACATCTTTAAATATCTTGGGAGCCCAGGCTGTAGTACTTAAAAAACTTCCTTTTCCTCAGCAGTTCTGCATCCTATCGTGATTCCCTCTGGGACTCTCCCAATGAACTCAGAAGGATTTCTGTGCATACATGGACCAACGTCTACATTATTTAAAAAATGTAGACATTTAAAAATTTTAAAAATATTTAAAAATTATTATTTAAAAAAAGAAAATAAACAGGTGTGTGTATCGCATACACTGTTCATGGAAAGAGTTCAATTATGGAAATGAATGACAGCGTATGATATGGTTAAGTTTTTCAGAAAAAAATGGCATGCAAAATGTGAAGGCAGTTTAATGAAATAAAAACATTCAACTGTCCATGAAATAGAAAGAGAAAACATCTCCTTTTCCTCCCAAAGACTGAAAACAACCTTAATTTACAGTATATGTCTAATATTAAAGAGGTACTTGGAAATAACAAAAAAAAAACAGTTCTAAGAAGGGCAAGGACTTTCTTGCTTTAAAAGCAGAAAGAAGAATTTAAACAACTCCTTTAAATGAAATATTTGCGACAAATTTCATTGCTTTTCTTCATAAAATTAACAAAGTATGTAGGTGACTAAAAGTCCCGCTACCTACAGCTAGAGAAACGTTTCACTCTTGTGTTTGCTCAAATCAATAACTATGGTTGGTGCTTTTTTTTTTTTTTTGATTGTGTTTTGTATAATATATACATTTTAAAAAGGATCCCGCAAAATATTTTGTAGTTACACAAATACGCTAGACGTACAGATTAAACGTGTTTAACAAGCATATTTTTTTTGTTCGGAGAATTAAATTGAGAACTTCAGGGCTTGGTCCAGTAGCTGCTTGCACAAAGAGCTCTTGCAAATTGATCAGGAGTCTTGGTTGGATCCATAGCAGGATGGGTTCCATACAGGTGATTTATATACTTCTAGCTAATAGAAACTGTCATTATAAGCAAACAAACAAAAAAACCCAAAAAAATAACAAAAGGAAGAAACCCAAACTCTGTTATGATATAGCAGTGGCTAAATTCAGCTTCACACATTGATCCTGTGGCAGCATTGGTGGGGATGTCAGAATTTCTATATAACGATGTGATCCAAATTCCACTGCAATCAGAGAGGTTTTCTCTTGTCTTACTTCATATCGAATCATCGCTAGGAATTTCTTCAAATTTGGCTAGGCAATGGTTGATAACACAGTGGCCTCTCATTTGTTTTCAATATTTGTCATATTAAGATACAGTGGGGGAAAAAAACCACAATACAAAAAGGAAAAAAAAAGAAAAAAACATTTTACTAGATTTTTACATTTAGTAAATGGTACTTAAACTCCATGGACATGAAAGTAATTTTAAACTTTACCTTCGAAAGTTTACCTTTTCCAATATTTCATAGAAAAGAAACGCTCTAAGATACCATTTCAGACCACAGAATTATTACAGAACATAAAGATTATATGCAAGGGCTTAATCCTTTTCCCAAGAAAGATGGTAGTCGACCCCTTTTTCACTCCAGTGGGAGAGGGATCAGCTGAGAATGTGCCATGTTCCTAATTTCGAATCTCCTTGGTGATAAAAGAGTCAATAGTTTGGCATATACTTTGCCTTGGTAATTTGAATTCTATCAACAACTATTCCTAGCCACAAGAGAAATATTTTTAGGCAATATATCTGTATAGTTTCACAAAACTATGTCAGAGAGAGAGGGATGTATGTGTGTAGGTATGTTTGTATGTATGCGTACTTATGAGTTTGGGATGATTTTCTTAAAATACTTAACTTCACTTACATTATATCTTACATTGCAAAATGTACAGACACCCAGTGTTCTTTTTAACAACATATACAGGTGAGTTTATAGAGCCTTATAAAAGATTTTTGTGATTCCAAATTAAAAACCATAGAAATATAATCAAAATAATGGAGAGTGATTTATACCTCTGATAGTACATAGCGCTCATTCTGGTAATATTGACAGCTGCATCTTTGGCATTGAAAATTCATTACAACTTTTAGACAAAATGTTGTTGCTTACAGCTTTTTTTTTAAACAAGAAAAACAGGATTGACCAAAATAGCAATATTGGGGAAGTACTATTAAAGGTTTATTTTATTCTTGTTTTTAGCAAGGATAGCTTAGGAACCCTGAATTACCTTCTCACTTTAGTGTATGGTGTAGACTGTATGAATCCATTTAAAAATCAACTAAGTTGTACCACGTTTTTCGGAAAATTATATATAATATAATATATATATATTTTATATTTATTTAGAAGCTTTGAAATAGTACAGTAAACACTTTGCAACACGGTGTATAAACTACAGAATGTCTTTGATAATTTTGTGGGTCTTCAGATTAACAACATTTTTAATGACCCACAGGTGAAAAGAACATGATCACAATCTCTCTTGTAAAGTTGGAATAGTTTGGGGAACACTTGATCACACAAAAATAATATAAAACAGTCAAGTTTAAAACAGTGATATTGCATTTATAATGCACATTTCTTTTATCTGTACGATTGGCTTCTTGTGGTGAATATAAACATCTAAAGGGCTCAGTGACATTTTGGAGAGAGAAAGATATATAGTGCTGTAAACAGGCACACACTGATCAGAGAGGCAAGATCAGTTGCCTCTGAAGTTTCTACAGTTCTACACATTTCAACTCATTTCTCAGGCCTGCTGAGAGCAATTAGGTCCTATTGTTGGCCATGATGTCTCCAACAGCACGCAAATCCTTCAGTTACACAGAACTGGATGGCCAAGATAATGAAGTTGAAAGTTGATGCTTTTTGTTGGTCGACTTTTGTGCAAATCATGCTGCTTCAGGTAAGTCCTGTAGAAGTGACTAGCATATCCTTTTCCGTGCTGCGGGAAAGAAAGAAAGACACTTCTGAGAGAAAAAAAAAAAGTAATAATCGGCCTCCAACAGCTCTTAGGTTTAGTATTTCTTAGAGTGTAGAGAAACAAGCAAAACTTGTCACAAACTGTCGCTTAAAATTCCCACTGTAGCAAACAGTTTAATGGTGATTCACTTTTCAGAGAAAAGTCTTTTTGAGGCTTGATAGCCCAAAAACCGAACTTCACATGCTGTTTTATTATTCTGTCTAACGTGCCATGGCAAGTATTCCAATGTGCCTATACAGAATCAGGGTAAGAACAAGGCAAAGAGTCGGACTTGCAGGTTCAATATTACTGGAATTTCCAAGCCTATTTTTTTCCTAGTTCAGCTTGTTATTTGAAGCAAGATCTAGAATCTCCCCAAGATTCAGAAGCCGGTTTCCCTTCTCTTTCAAAGTGAACCATTATCCTCATCACCAGATGACCCTTTAGTCTGGTTTGACAGAGACGAAAAAATGGTGCATTAGTGCTACAATTCAAATTTCAGCATTTACTGTCAGGCTGGAAATTAACTCGTGTTACGCAGACGAAGCAGGTCAATGCATTAGCAAACCCATATCCTAATCCACCAGCTGTGGTAGTTATATTTCCTCAAGACACTGGCTATTTCAACTGTAATTGGGAGCAAAGGTAACAAATGATTTGTACTAGCATTCAGAAAGGCCCTGGGTTAAATTCTAATCTCAGTCACACATGAAGTTGAGACAAGGAACTCACTTGCTGAAGTATTAGTAGTAGTATTATTATTTTTATCATCGTTATTGTGTAGTAAAGCTTACAATGACAAAATCAGGTTTTACCTTAGCTCCAAATCAACTGAATCCCTACCTGAAATTCAGTATATTTCTGTGCCTGAAGTGTGACAACTAAACCAAAAAGGAATCTTAACTTTAGAACGAATCTTTGAATCAAGCCATCCATATATACAGGCTGATGGTTGCATGCTGACACACAAACACATCCAGTCTCCGTTCCATTTAACATAAATATATACATTAGCCATACTTCTTCACTATCTATGTTTTCTAGTAGAGGTATGAAATATATCTACTGTATCACAGGGAAGTTAGGTTACTTACAGGAAAATGTTAACATGGGTATGGTACGTTCCTCTAATCTAGCCTGCCTATGCTGTAGGATGCACGCAGAGAAATGTGAAAAACATTTATTTATCTGTTCAACACAGAGACAATTGCCAGATGTGTTATTAACATTAAAACATCTAATATATTATGGTTTGGATGTTTCACTTCTGTAGCAAATTAATAGCAGAATTAGAAAGGATTTTTAAAAGCTTCTGCTAGATTTTTTTTTTTTACATTGTAGTTAAGATTAATGAGATCAGAATCTTCATGATGTTTTGATGCGGCGTATATGATCAGACCAATCACGTTTCTAGACACCTTTTAAAAGATCTTTTTTAAATATTGCAAGAAACAATCATTCCAATAATAGTAATAACGATAGCAAGACTTATATTTGACCTTGAAAACTTTTTTTCCAAGAGTTGAACGAGTAATTGCAGTTCTCTTGTAAATATGTAAGTGCAGTAGTCTGGATGGCTGGCTGCCCTTGAGGAACTCACGCTGCAGCACAGGCACAGTAGGACTTGCATGGGATAAAACCCTCCAGCTGTGCAGCCAGGGCAATTGCTGCTTTCATGCAGCTCTACTGTCCTTCTGCTCCCGTCTGACACAGTGCCTTGGCGATGTTCCTGTGGCACTTGAGCCGCACAGCAAAATCTGGTTACGATATTCTTTCAGAAGATAATACAGAGACTGAGTTACTGGCTCTGTCTAGTCTTTTGCCACATAAATTAGTGCATTTTTTTTAATTTTTAAACTTCAGTTAATATACTTATATTACAAAACAATCGGGCCATTTTGTAGCAATAACTCAATATTACACATTAAGGTGCAGAACACCTGTGACTGTCCCCACCTACAAAAATCCTTGTCCCAAAGCCTAAAATATCCTCTGCCAACACATAAAATGCATTGGATTTCAAAGGCAACTTTTATCCTCCATGTTGGGGGGGGGTTTCTGTATTTGCACAGAAATTTATGTGCAAGCAAATCTCTCCATGTCTATACCAGTTTCCGTCTTTTTACAGATGGGGAATATAAATCAGAGAGGTTAAATGGAAAGGAGGATGGACTCAGCTTAAAAGAGAGGGCAATGGAAGCTCTAACATCTGTTTCTGGCTCTGTGTGTGTGCATGCATGTGTGTTCATAAAGAAATTTTAGTAAGAAACACCAAGCCTCTCTGTATCACAATTTCTCCATCTGTAAAATGGGAATAATATTGCTTACCTATCTCCTAGAGGTGCAGGAAGGTTTAAATCACTATTCTTTATAATCCACTTTGAGATCCAGAGATGGCAAGTGCTATAGAAATGGAAGTATCAGAGTCAGTGTAAGAGCTGGAACAAGAACACCACCATTTCTGGTGCCTAATACCTCCTCTGAGATCACAGCTCTCTCTTTCATCCCTATTTTATCTCCTGTTCCGAACTCTCAAACTAGTGCATAGGGAAGCTTCAAGTCTGTGTGAGTACAGGTACTGGTTAGAGATTTTTAATAATAATAAGTAGTTTCATAATTCTGCTAAGGTAATTATACTATTTGTACATATATTCTAATAGTGTTTGGGGTGAATAAAACGATTAAAGAATCACAAGTATTCCAATTAAAATTCTTCGGGTACATGCTTCGTGCTGTACCGACTTTGATCCTTCCCCAGAAATCTTAGCAAAGATTTTGAGGGTTACAGTTAAGAGCACTCAAGGCATACAATTTATACGGAATTGCAATAAAACCCAGCAAAAATCTATTAAGATTCATTTGTTCCTCAGTACACATTAGTAAGCCTCCCACTCACAGCCAGCTAGTTCTGTGTAGACTGACGAGAGAAGACATGTAAAGACATCAGCGGTAGATGAACAGAAAAAGAAATGAAAAACACTAACGGAAGAAACAGAAAAGAGAAAATGAAGTATGCAATGATTATTCCTACCTTGTGAATCAGAAGTGAACAGAAAATACTGTAAAGCCCTAGACTCTTCAATAAATCTTCCTTTCACCCTGTTGTGAATCATCCTATTTCATCCAAACTTGATGTCAGACTACTACTTCACAGCCACGAGTACAGCCGTATACATTTCCTCTTTTGGCGAGCCCTAGCAGGGTTTGCCTGTACTTGGAAGACCTTCAAACTCTCTAAATCAAAATTTTCTCCTTCTTCGTGTTGCTAGCTAATCTAACTGGGACGGAGAGAAGGCCCACTGCTTCCCTCCACAGCTGGCAACCAAAGCAAATCCTATACTTTTTATAACTATTCTCCCTTTCACTCTATACTATATTTAAGAGCTCCATAAACTCCCACAGCATTAGATCAGCTGTAACCAAATGACTGCCGAATTCCCCCAAGTGCCAACAGTTTAAAGATCCAAATGAACCCCTAGACAAAAAAAATCTCCAAAGAATATCAAATGCCAGGCAGGCTGCTGCTGTTACAGAAATATTGCTGATCCCCCTGCACTTCGGAGAAAGAAGGCACTTGAACCTAAAAACCTCTCTTTTAAATCAAAGCAAGTTCTGCAACAGGAGAACAGGGGGGGAAAGGCCAGTATGTAAACCGTCATCTTGCTATTCCTGATCCAAATTCTCTAAGTCAGCACAATATACGAGTAAAATTGGTCTTCATACGGGCTTTCAGATATGGGCTTCTATGCAAGCACTCAGTGCGTTACGTTTTTTTCTCATGGGTCCCCTGTAAAAATCGTGTCCCTCGCCATGCCACGTTTAAGCAAAGCAGGCGGTCCCCACGCAACCCTGCAGCGCATACAGAGATTACGGGAGGCTGTCACCTCCTGCATTCCGCTCAGAAATAGCCCGGGCTTTACAGCGAATGCCTTTCACTTGTAGTGAACGATAATCTAAAAAGGAGTTAATTACCTCATATACGTTACGGCAAAGTTGGTTTTAAATTTGCGTTATTAATTTTAACTCTTTTTATATTCGTATGGCTTGCTTTACAGACTATATGTTAACTGTAGCTGATGAAATATTGCCCTCCACTAAGTCCCATCAGCTTTGACAGAGCCAGGAAGGGACAATTCCAGTGACAACCAACAGGCTGCAAATTCAGCATTCTTGTTTTAACGCGGCTCAATTGTATGGACCCCAGGATTTACGTCGTGGTAGAAGATATTCTGTATGAAATAACCTGGCTGCTTCAGTTAGCCTGGCGCTCTAGTTCAGTTAGCAGCAGCTATCTTTTTGGAAAGAGGTCAACAAGTGAATGGGAATGCGGAGTAAACTGCCATAGCTCCCTCACCCTTTGTAGTGGTGCATCCAGGTAAGGGGTGAGACCCACGGCTGGGGCTGGGGGATGTAGGATGGGGATTACTCTGCTGCCACCCATGTTCTGCGGATAAAAAAGTATTCCAGTCATTGCAGGTGTCAATTCAGTATCTTTTGCAATCCATAAAGTCTTTTCTCTTTTTTTTTAATGAGCTGTTACTTGAAGAAGGTTTTTAAAGCATTGCTAATAATATTTTATGAAAATTCCACTAATGGTATTATGAAAAGAGATTTTTCTTATCCAGTCTGATAAACTTTGGTACACAAATATGAAAATACTTTTCTCATATATCTTTTACTCACTCATTAGCTAAAGGGGAACTTTTTTTCTTTTCTTTCAAGACTTTAGGTGGAAGATTTTGTGCTTCAAATCTATATACGCTGTAGAGCACACTTGGACAACATAGCTTGCGTTCCAGGTGCCCATGTTACATGTTACACAATTAATGTGGTTTTGTTAACTCTGTATTATATCAAATAGTTTTAAAAAAGGAACATGGAACATACTTACTCTGGTACTTAAAAAAAAAATATAAAATAAATAAAGGCCAACTCTCCCCTAATGTGAGTGAGTCAGTTGGCTCTGGTGGCCACTGTTTCTGTGCTTACGTGTATGTCTGAAGACTCCTGAAGGCCACCAAAGGAGTTAGGTAAGAATGGGACCACATTCTGCCTGGCCATTTCTGGCACGTGACAAGGTAGGGAAGACAGGAGAAGCTCCCGCACGTGAACACGTGAGGCGCACCAAGGCAGAATTTGTCCCTAATAAAGATAAGGAATTCAGTACAAATGAAATGTTCTTTCTGGCATCTGCAAAACCCAAACTATAAATAATGTTTCTGAAATAAAGGAACAGCATTTGGACTGATGGGCAGAAACACCCAGATGTCATGTGAAATTAAAAAAAAAAAGTGAGCATTAGGTCTTCAGGCTGTGAATAAATAAAGTAGGCCAAAATGCAAAAGTTTGTAATTGTTGCACTGAACCTTCTCTGGAAACAGACTTGCTTTCAGCTAAATAAACAAACCCCACAGACCATTAAAATTTTTCCTTCCTTTGAGAATATATCTTTACTCCTGGAACGAAGATGATTATGCCAAAAAGCTACCTTTTGTATAAAACAATTTGACCACATATATTGTCCTTTCCTTTTGCCTTGCGTTCAGTGCATACGTTTCCATGTCTCTATTAATTTAAATCAGTTCAAGAATCAGGGATTTCCAGCCAAGCCAAAATTTGGCAGTGGTGAACACTGCACTGCCCAGAATCTAGCGAACATGACAAGTAGTGTTACCTACTCCGTGAAAAGGGGGAAAGGGCTTTGCCCTTTGCGCTTCAGTACAAAACTGCCACTTTTCAAATCTGAACATAGTGTTGGATTCTGTATCAACAACTAAAACCGGTTATCACTCTTTTTGGAAAAAAGTTTATTGACCAAACTTCTGACTGACACATATTGCCACTTCTATCAGCTTCATTTCAAGATTGGAAAATACATATGTTTTTGATGTTTGGAACATGTCTTGGCAAATGTTTTCATATGACAAGCGGGCTACCTGATACAAATGTTAACACATCGTGACAATCACTGAAATCATGTTTCTCTAGTGCTATTGAGTGTTCTGAGTTTTATATTCTACCTGAACTTAGCTGATCCTCTAAAAAAAAAAAAAGCATTTAAGTTCTTAAGAATAAGTATCCAAGTCCCAGTTCACGTAAGCACCAGATAAAATTTCTCTCTATCCTCAAGCATAGGCTTAAGTTTAAGCATTGGCCTTAATCAACATGTGCTTTACATTTAACATACGATTAAGAAGGATTTCCTTTTGAATCAAGTCCTGGATTTTGCCATCAATGTTTTGTGGCACATAAGATACTTTTATGTGTATTTGATTTTCTGTTCTAAATGCTGGCTTTTTTTTTTTCCACTGGCAGCAACAGCCCAGTGGCATAGTACATGTCAGATTTGATTTATCTCTGGTTGCCATTATTTACTACAGAAACAATGCTTTTTAGTTACTACAGTTCAGCACAGAAAGTGCTAAGCTATATTCTATAATGTACCGTAAAAATACCAAAGACTCTTTTCCCACAAGATACAGTGAGCAGAAGAAAGCATTTTCATCTTTCTGTATTATTATAACTGTATTATCTACCTGAAAACACTAAAGATAATACATGACATCACCATTACATTCAGAGAAGCATGGAATATTTAGTTTTCCAAGAGTTCTTATAATTATGTACTGTATTAAGACCAACGAAATAACTCCTAAATTATTCCTGATGTATGTCAAACTTAGCACAGAGCATATTCCCTAAGAATATTTCCAAATTCTCCATCAACAACTTATTCTAATTGTATACGTGTTCTAGTAGCAAATTCACATTCTTCCCGATTCACTGTAAGCTGATAATTTTTGCTACTATCCTTAGTGATAGCGGTATTTGATTCCTCTCTTTTTTTATAAAAACCACTTATGTATTTGTATGCAACAATCATTTCTTCTCCTCAATCTTCTTTTCTTCTTCCTCCCTGCGATTTCGGTTTTTGTGTTGTTTTTTTTTCAAAAGTCGCTATTTTATTGCGCTCCTCTGAAATCTACAATATACATCTCTTTAAGCTGACAAGCCAGAAAATGAATATGTCCGTTTGAGAGTTAACCAACGCAGAATACACTAAAGGCTGGCTAGAATGGGACTTAAAATTTTCAGTGCCCTGGGGAGAAGAGGAGGGATATGAACCATTCCTCCTAAATTGCTCTTAAGTGCCCGAGTTCCCTATAGATTCAAGGCAGGAGGAGACATGTATAAGTCACCGTTTGGTGGCCTTCAGAGGTGCCTAAATTAATCATGCTGGATTTGGCCTGAAATAATTAAATTTACATGTTCTGACAGGAGGTAACGTGCATTGCAGCATTACATCAGCATCACGCTGTGTATCCCTATCCGATTTATCTTTGCCATGATGCTTTTTCCACCACCCCTGTCTCCTGGCAGGGATTAGGTGGCATTAGGATCTGGCAGGTATGTCCCCTCTCTCTTTGTGAACCTGTTATTTTCCATTTCTAAAGCACAGTACTTAATTATTTTTTTTTCATGAGCAGCATACACTCAGATTTGAGAGAGTCCTTCCCAGTTTACCAAGATAACGTACTTAAGCGTTATCATACAAACTTCTCACAATCCTTTCAAAACTTCTCTTACAGAAGAAGACATATTGTCTCAGCTCCTGTCCATGAATGAAATTTGCCCATCGCCATTCTTTGTCACTTAAGACTACCAGAATGGGATGACTTATATCCACATAATCAAAATTTCTCAGCCATATCGAGCAATATATGGGGGGCATATGGTGTGATCATACTCAATCTGCTTTCAGGAATGGTCCCTGGCCCGTGTTCCGAGACCCGCATCACGCCCAGGACTTGTTAGGGAAGAAATCTAGTTGCCACAGGCTAAAGGCACGCCAGAGAGTGTAAGAGTACAGACCATAGCATTGCAGTGCCTGGAAGGATCCTGTTTAATTAATTAGAAGCAGCGTAGCCATATTGGACATTGCAAGTACAAAGCACACAGCACTTTACGTCAAGTAGAGCGGAAAAAAAAAGTTATTACTGCATCTCATTTGTAAGCAAGAACTTTTTTTAGATCTCAGTCCCTATCAGTACCCACAGCTGTGTGCAGCTACTTTCAATTGTCATCTAAATTCCAATTGAGAATGGATGGATGTCAAATTAAAGCACAAATAGGCAACTAAAAGAGTCACAAAGTGACAGAATTTTATTCTGACATAAGATGAATCCACAATATCAGCACCTATAAAATTCCTTACGACTAACGAAAGGTTGCATTCAAGCAGTTTCATAACGAATCCTTTCCCAGTGCTGAATGCAGCCGTGATGCTGGAGGTGAAAAGTTAAAAAAAGATAAAAGAAAGTCAGAGGACTCGGGTCACTTGCGAAACAGGAGTCTGTCATCCCTGTAACTTCTTTGGTGAATCTACTCTGCATCCATATTTTTTTTTTCTCTTTCTAATCCACATTATTCCTGATAACCTGTAAAACGTCATGTAAAATAACATCATTTACACATACGAAATAGATTTGTGCGTATGCAAGACATGCAAATTTACTCTTGCAACTCATACATGCACATAATTTTCAGGTAGAATTGAGGAAGCAAGTTCTGAAGATTTACTTCCCCACGTCCACAATATTTTCTTCAACCAATAAAGACCATTATCCTATCAAAGAAAGAAATTAAGTTATCTTAGGAGAGTTTGGATTTTCAGTGAATCCACATTGATTACTGTCACCACGCTTAGTTCTTCCAACAATTTATTAGGTATTGAAGTTAAAAATTATAGTTTAATTGTCTTTATCTCCTACTTCCTGGCTTACAAGAAGGTACCAAAATACATCATTCTTCGCTCTTCTGACTTCACCATACCTTGTTTCTAAAACAAATTAAATATATTGACTGCTACTTCCCAGCGGCAGTCATCCTACTGCTAGCACGAAGCTGTGGCTTCTTGGTGGCCAGTGTACAAATAGAGCTGTTCACAGGCTTCCCAGATAAATAGCAACACCGATCCCTATAGTGTGCGTCTCCAAACACGATAAATAGATGCAGTTCCTTCTCTTACTAGCTATTTGTTCCATACTTTGAATGGCGAAAAATTCCCTATTTTTTGTCCATGATCAAGGAAGGGGGGAAAAAAACCCCAAAAAACCGCCAGTGGAAATAATAGCGGAAAATCAGAGTTATTTTCTGCAGCAAAAGAGCCAGAAATAAGAATATTTCCCGCTGCTGTGCAGGCCAAGGCGTTCCTCAGACAGAGGCAAGCAGAGAGGAACAGACTCTGCCACGCATAGACCCAAGATTAGGCACACGTTCAATTCTCCAGCTCCTGACTGTCACAATAAGGAGGTTTGTACATTTAAGAAGAGCATTTATTCATAATGAATAGAATTTGCCAATCAAAAATAAATAACTTCAGTGCCTTTGAAAAATTTAACTGCAAACATCTCATTGCTTTCCAAAGAGACTCATGTCCGTAAGTGGCTAAATTACTTCTGTCATAGGATTTAAATTTATAGGACAAGAGGCATTTTGGAATTTTAAACCAGCATAACGCAGTAATCTCAAAAATTACTCCTAAAGTTTCAAGCAATCTTTCTGCTGGTTTATTTCATATGCCACTGGTAGGAATCCAGAAAATGGTATTTCATTATTTAAAAAAAAAAAAAAAAATCTCCACAGATGGTATATTCACGGTAGACATAAGCACTCTCAGAATTGACATAAATGGATAAATGTAGCCCCAGTCTGAGACAGATATACAAGACTTCTGTCTGTTCCAGTCAGAACTGGCAAATACAGACTTTTACAGCTACCAGAAGAAAAGAAATAATTGAAATAAGACAAACTAAAAATACAATTTTCTTTCAAATAAAAGTTACTCGATTTTTTTTTTAACTTTTTCAATTATTTTCCTGCACTATAGTTGCAAAGAGCTCTAGAATTATCTAAGGCAAAAGGTGCTATGTAAACCTAGTAATGGGTACATTTTTTTATCAGTATTTTGTACAGTACAAGGTACTGCTAATTCTGGCCAATATCACAGTTACATTAAGAGATTCAAGCAAACAGTATTTAAATATAATGGCTAACACCTGCGTTTTAAAATAAAAAGCATGCTTATTTCTTTTTCTTATATTCATTCTTTTAATAAAATTTGGTAAAAATAATGTAATTTATAGGTTTTATTGGGGTACAGCCAAGTTAGCTCTGCATATTTATATATTCCTTTCTAATTTGGCTTTCTGAATTATCCCTTCCCTTTCTGTTACTGCAGTAATACTCGGTAAGCGTTCTTCCCTTGGAGCGGTAGCTGCAAGAGGAGGACGTTCAGCTGAAGAATGCAAACCAGTCGTGAGCGTGAGATAAAAATACCTTTCAGAAGTTACGCAATAATCTTTGAACAGTGAATCATCATAAGTGGTTTCGTCAAGACCATAGAGTACCCACAATAATGAGTAAGAACACATCATGGCCTCATTATATTTTAGTTAGTATCACCTGTTTAAGTTTTATTTCAGGTTTGGGATTTTTGGGGGTTTTTTGTAAGCTTTATTTACCTAATAGAGGTGAAGTACCTGAACCGGCAAACTTGAGGTATAAGTGAATAAAACCCTCAGCATTTCAGATACAGTTGTTTGCAAAAATGGGAATGCTCTATTAGACCCTTTTAAGAAAAGGACAAGTATTCAATTAGGTTTCTTCGCGTTATGAGATGTTGGCTTTTCAACTTCAGCTTTGCTGAGCAATTTTGCATGTACAAAGTCATTCTCATTTGTGCAGAAATGAGAGCTGTACCCTGTCACAGAGATAAATTCCGGAATGTAAGTGAAGAGTTCCACTGCCTGTGAGAGGATATGTGGGATATTCAGCTATGCAGATCAGATTTAAAGTTGAAGGACAGAATTTTAACATTCTTTTTGAGCACAAAACTGTACTGTTCACAAAGGAACAACTCTTTTACTGTGCACATATCATTTGTTTGCTCATACCCGTAAAAATTGCATTTCAACGCAACTTCTTTCTTTTGTTTGTTTGTTTTCAATCCAACATTACAATATTTTCTTTCTTCTTACCCCAAGAACTGCAACTTAATGGTGCTAATTTGTTTGGTTTTACTTCTGTGCATTTTTACTTCAAGTACACGTGAAAATCACAAATTGAATTAAAAATGATTAATGAAGGAACCAGACAGCTCACAAGTTTCCCTGATCTGTATTAAAAATCAAGTAGGCTAATTGTAAAAGCAAAAATGTAGACAGGACTCATTTTTAAAAATTAATCAAGTGTCCCATTCAAAATAGCTGTTATTTATGTTTATGCAAATGTAATGCTATAATGTCTATCACAGCTGTGATAAAACTACACAAATAATTTCCAGAAATGAGATGTAACTAAACAAATAACCAAAGAAAATTATTCTTCTGCCATCATATTAAATGCGCAAAATTGTAATTTCCTTCATTTTGGGGGGAAACTTTTCCAAAACAGTAAAGACGTCTTGCTTAAAACATCTTTTTCATATATTTATGTTAAACATCAGCAGCAAATGTTGTGTTACATATCCTGCCATCCAGAAATAGGCCTTTATGATCCTAACTAGATCAAAATACCGAAAAAAATATTTACATGCACTTTTTTTATTCCTTTGAAAAATAATCAAAGGATTGTGAGACACTTCTTGTCCTGGTATAAAGACATGCACATTTTTCTCTTCTAGGTCATTTGTTCTAATCTAATTCAGGGAGATGGATAATGATTGTAAGTTAAACCCTTCTTTGTGCTAGGCTCTGTGGTACATTATCTGAAATAAATTGATGGTCCGATTCCTAAACGTTCAACTGGGCAAAGACTTCTGAAAGCTTTTTAATTTTATTTGTAAACCAACTTGGCGTGGATAGGTCGAGTTGAGCGGGTGCCAAATATTTTGTAGACCGAGAACCTCGCACTACATCCATACTTTCACATGACCGTAGGGACTTGTGCTCAGACCCAAGCCCAAACTTCCTGGGGAAGAGACCACCTTTTTCATTCTCCCTCTATGTAGATGTCATACCTAGCATGATAAAATCCTGATTTATACATAAAATATGTTGACGGTGTTGGCAATAATTACCACAATAATGATAGAGTTTCATGGTGAAGATGAAGACGTTTGCGTGTATGTAGAAAATATTGCAGAGTTAATTAGGGGGCTACTTTAGAACACAATTATTATTCCAGAATGTCTCCTTGCATAAACACTGTTATTCTGTGGAGTAAATTGCGCGTTTATGTAGTTTATTTTAAACCGCTTCCAAAATAGATTAAGCTATGCCAAAGTAATTTTTGAGAGCAAAAAAAGCATTTATAATTATGGCAATATTTGACTATTTTCATATATAAAAAAATTCTAACCTCTTCCTAGGAAGAAAAAAAAGATTCTATCACTAATGTCAGCATGTAACTTCAGGAAAGCTCTAAAGTATTATAAAAGAAAGGCACATCTAGAATGATCCACAACTACAGATGAAAAATTCAAATAAATTAAAGCTACTTCTTATCATCTATAGACCATTGACTATAGACCAAAATACTACTGAGATGGATGTAATGATGCTATTCCCACTGTTACCATCTCAGGACCTGGTCCAAAGTATTAGAAATAGATCAGAATCAGAGTGATCAGGCATTCATTGCAAAGATGGTCTCTGTTAGAGATCCTACAGAATCCGGTACAACACAGTTTGAAACTTGGATTGGGGTTTTTGGTCACTACGGTAAAAACACTTATTAGAATAATGGCTAATACAAGCACCACTGAATGAAAAATTTGATAGAAATGGTTAGAATCTATTTTTAAAATGTAGGAATTGTTCAAATCTACATTTTATTTTCCTCACCAATGTTATTTCAGTTATTTTATTTTCTCCAGTCAAGTTCAGAATGTCTTTTATGTTTTATAAACTTTCAAGCCACTATCAAAGTTTCGTAACAGTTTGCAGAAGGGCAGTGTTCAAATCAGCTGGATGAATGAGAAGAAATAAGTGTAAATTACACAGTAAGAAGAACATGCAAGTTAGAAGAATCCTGGAGTTACTCTAGGAGAAAACTGTTTTCAAAACTCCTACAATTTATTGATCCCATCACAATTTTATAACTTGTATTCATAATAAATACTTAAAACCTATGTAAATATATATAGTCTTCAAAATATATTATTTGAGTACAAAGAGATCTACTTTTGGTGTATTCTGCTCAGAATATGCATGTTTATGGGGAAATGGTGTATGAAGAAGTCCAATGGCTTAGACCAATAAGGTGAAAATTTGACAATGGGACATAAAGAAACTCTTTCAATTATGAAGATTTATATCTTTTTCTACATAATAATTTGTAATATAGCTGCTGCTGCTTTCGTTTATCCATGCAATGACCTCAGCCTCACACAGCAAAAAAGCAAACACCCAAATCCCCACTATTAAGCCTTTGGTTTCAGTCATAGCCCATAATCGTAAGTTTGACAGATTACTGTATTATTTGTGTCAAACGTGTATCATTTTATCAAATGTGTATGATCTTATCAGTTCATGACCTGGTTGTCCTTCGGTTGTTTTGCTGCCTTGCTGCTCTCCTGTTATCGGGAACAGCAATCGAAAGGGCCCAGCTTACCTTCTCTGTTTCCATGCAGTCTCCTGTTTACTTCATGTCCCTGTCACAGCTTGTCTAAATTAGTTAGTTCTAAGCTTTTGATATGACTTTGCATAGAAATATTTTCGATATTTTTGCCGTCCTGCTATGTATTTCCATGGAATGAACAGACTGGCTAGAGCAACATAGCGGTATGTTTTGTGTAGGGGTTTTGTAATACTTTTTTAGTGTATTTTCAATTCAATTCCTTTTTGCAACCTGGCATTTTCTTTCCTTCTTGCCGGCTTTGTACATTGGGGGACACTTTTCAGGGAATTATTTCGTGGGGTTTTTTTCTCAAGAAGAGTTCAAATTTCTTATGATAATATACGTCGCCTTCCTCATTTGTCTTTCCTAAGGTTCTGCACTGAACGTACCCGTTGGAACACAGTGCAGGAATCACCAAGCAGACACAAACTTGAGCAGATGATACACTCATGTGGCACAGTGGAAGCTCCACGTAGAGCCACCAGTTTACATCCGTAGCTACTGGGCTGACGGCACAGCTGACGCGAGTGAATCTGCTCAGCTGTTCCACCGTGCTGACGCTGCTCTGCAGCTTTCAATAGCTTTCAATTCCGGAGCGAGCTGGGTCAGAAGCAGAGTGGGTTTTCTGGAGCGTGCTCCACTGCACAATGTGGGCATACGGAGCCTATCAGAGACTCGATTGACTTACACCATTTTATGCCATCTGGAAACCCCGCCCCCTTTTTCTCATTTCCGTTTCTGGACAATTAATTTTTTTAATTCCATGGATCTCCACATAGACACTTGAGGAACTCTGCTTCTGCTAAAATGTTCCATTTATCTTTATGATTTTTTTTCTCTTAGGCACAGAGAGTCTGGTAATGCTTTGCCCTGTGACAACACTTGCTTACTTTAGTAGCTGCTTCTACTACACAGAAGCTAAGCTAAAGGGGTTTTTTTGACAGTTCAAATACACTATATTGATTAATTCTCACCCACTCTATCAAAATTCTAATAGATGGACAATTTTTCTGGGCAATTTTCCTGGGCAGATGCCAGCTACCTTGTTCCTGAAAGCCCCGAGTTACAATTTTATGTCCTATGCTAAGGTTTCTCACTGGACTCTAATTTACAAGATTTTCTAGTAACGTTTTTAATGATAAACGCAACTTCTGACATTCTTTGGTTACTAGCTATTGTTAGAAACTGAGAATTTAAGAAACACATAACCCACTGACTTCTTCCTATTTGTTTCAGTAAATATTTCAATGACATCTTCTTCCATGACTCAGTCTTGCACATTTATTTGAAACGGTTACCTGGGACGGGTGGCTTCCTAAACATGCCTGTCTGGTTTTCCCCGTCCTTCCTCTGGTAAATACAAATGCAAAAAAACAGTTTAGAATCTCTGCAACGTCCTTGTCCTCACTAACTGCAGCTCAAGAGACCACCAATTCTCTCCCAGCTTACAACACTTGACAACTTTAAAACTGTCTATATTTATTTGCACGCCTTTGGCTATTTGCTCTAAGATGCTCCTCTTATCTCTACTAATTACTATTCTAAAGTTTACCTGCTAGAACTTATGCTCTTTTCTGATAATTTTGCTTAAGAATCTCTCTTTTTTTTCTTTAAGAGAACTTTTTAGTTCAAATAGTTTTCATGTTCTGCAGTATACTTTTCCTTCTCTGCTACTGATTTTTCATATGGCCATTTTCATACATTCTGCAACTTTTTATGCAGCATTTTTGCTGAATATGAGGGTTCTGATTCATACATTTTAATCGCTTCTTTTAAAAATATCGTTCAACTGACGAACTGATTTTGATCCGATCTTCTTTGTTAGGAAGTTGAATTTGATTTTATTACAATTGCAATTACCGAGTGGCTCAACTAAAATTCCTTCCTGAATCATTCCTCTTATGCATTCCTCTTGCCTTATTCATTGAATACTTCATTGAGAATGAATTATTTACTCATCGCTACAACTATTGTGCTTGTTTTCTTTTCTCCGCTATACAATTATAATCCACAATTTTACTAATGAAAATATTAAATAAGGGAAAATAAAACAGAGAAATATTGCTCTTGTTTTGTATCAGTTTTAGCTTTGCGCTTCAAAGAAAAAAAAGCAAAACTAAATCTGGATTCTCAAGTGTGCATTACGTAATACCACTCTTTTATGTTGTTTACTTCTGACATTTTACCTCCAATTTTTTTATGCCCTTATACCAGGAAAGTGCAAAATGCAGATCAATGTCTATATGTAAACACATTGTTCAAGAATATTACTTATGTTAGCTGAACAAAATTTAAAATCCCTAAGCTATCAATAAAATCAGTATTTCATTTGTTATTTGACATAAAACTCCCAGGCCTCGAACAAACCAGAACAGAATTACCATTGTGGTGTCACGGGATATAATGGTCAGTGTAAGGCACACACTGCATCGGAACTCTGTTGTGATTTGACCATTAGCGCTACAAAACTCAAGTTGTTAACGATAGAGATGAAATTAGTACTGCTAGATTACAGCTTAGTACTAAAGAATGTTTCTTAGAGGTAAATGATGGAAGACCAGTCAGGGAAAGACAGAGTCATGAGTCCTTAGGCCATAGCTAAGTGAAATTTCACATTGGTCTTTAGAGTAGGACCAGATGATTGACACGTGACAGTTTAGCCTACTCAAAATAAGCTGATTGTCTCAGGACAGGCTTTTTAGGAATGGCTTTCGCCTATCAGAATTGGTCTCCAAATTTAGAAGCTTTCAGTAAAGCAAATCTAAAGAGTGAAGTGGTAAAAAGACCTCTCTGAAGGACGGAAATACCTGGACAGCTCATTGAGAGGGGAGAGCTGAGCTGTCTGTGCGGAGAATGATCTGTGGCAAAGATCTTCACACGCCCGGACTGCCAGTGCAGCACCTTTCAGAACAACTAAGCGCTTTACAAAAATAAATAAATTAATACCATTCATGAGATTATTTTTTTTTTTTTTTACCCCTGATCTGCTGTCCTAAAAGACTTTTGTTGCTTTAAAAGGGATCGGTATTGCAATGTTAATGTCTTCGGCTTATTTGGATGAGATAAACATGATAAACTCTTGAAGTCGAGGAGATTACGGTCTCTAATAAAATACAGAAGGCTGCTAAACAGAATGAAAAGACATATTAGATCAAAGTATTACTCAAGGGTTCTACAACTGGCTCAGACTCCAAAAGGAATTATGAAGGTCTTTTTGAGATCTATCACAGTCTTTCATGCCACCCAACCGTAGCCAAAAGGTGACTAAAGAGGCAAGATTTTGGAACAAGACAGAAGGCACGGAGGAGCACTGACAAAAGTCAATATTATGTAGGCTGAAAGATGATCAGACCGAAGGCAAAAAGTTTTGCCTTCTTCCTTCCAAACGCTTAATGTTAACTATGTAAATAGTTACTTCAAAATAATAGACATATAGTTCATTCACAAGATACTGCTCAATCGTAAAAAGAAGCTCCTAGGACAGTTCTCTCGACTTAATTTTAGTCTTAAAAAATGTTAGCCTGGCAACGTCAATGTTTAAACCGTCTGTCCAAGAAAACTTTGAAACTAATCCAGCGTCAGAAAAAAAATAATTGAGCAACTTCCCCACTAATATCAGCTGATACTTTTGTTGTTGACAGTCATGTCATACTAAAAACAATCAAGGTTTTGTCTTTTTTTTAAAAGCATCGAACAGTGCCGCCTTCAGTGGTGCCTGAATCCAAGAGAAGCCATTTTTCCCCACTGCTCCTAAAATTGTGCCTGCATTATTCCTGCCATGAATAGCAGAGCGAGCTAATTTTTATTCCCGCAAAGGGAAGGCTTTCATACAGCTTTTCGAATAGTACTTACTCAAATATGGTGGTTTGTAAGGCGCTCGTGTATTAGACAGCAGTCCATCCAACTCCTTCCTCTCCAGAGTGTTGTGAAGGGCCTTCTCTTTGCCGAAGGTGGAGAAGGACCTTTCTGCCCCCGGCTGGGCTTCTGGTGTTTCAAACACTTCAGTGTCTGGAACGGAGTCCATGCCAGGTACGTGCAGATTGCTGCGGTAATCTGCAGCTTGGCGTCCATCAGATGGAACAAAGGAAGGCATCCAGCACCGATCTGAGTGGCCCAGTGCTTTACATTCCTCCGTGCAATTGGAGAAGAGATCCATGCCTGCAAGCATGAGAGAAAAAGAAACTACAGATATAAGCTTCAGCATCACGAACGGCTGCTGACAGATAAGAAAGATTATGCCGAGGAAAGAGAGAAGTGGAAAGAGAAATGTCCTAAGAACTTCTTCCACTACCTTCATCTCCTCAACCAAAAGAAAACAGCTGATTGTGCAGTCTTCAGAAGTCAAAGACATCATTTCATAAGCGTAACTAAATGCCAGAATGTCACACATACACAAAAAAATCACAAGAAGAAGGGTATTGGTGGTTCTGTCTCACAAAATCACTTGCAGATCTCACTGTTTAGAACCCGTTCAATTAAAGTTCAGTTCCACTTGCAGGTTGATGTCTGTGGTTCACCAGTTGAAAATACTTGTTTGAGAACATGAAGGAACTGTTCCTACATAAATGTATCTCTGGCCAAAGACATGAAATGTCCTGATTGAGGAATCACAGCTTTCATTTATGAAAATGAAATATTAACGAGTCCTATAAAGGAACTATCTGTGCATACGTTAGTATACAGATAGAGCCTATTGATATTAAAAGCAGATCTTACAAAGTAGGAATCCAGCTTCCAAGTGATCCGGATGGCTTATTTAATCAATTGTTACATCATTCTTTCAGAGGTAGTTTTCATTGCTACCGCAGCAGTCCTTACTATCATCAAGTCATCCAAGTAACGGGACAGAATCCTATAATAAATTACCGTAGTTAGCGGTACAAAGGTAGTCGTAGTCCGATGTGGCATGGCTGTGGATACTATTGACAAAATTGTTAATGCTTCCCCTATATGAGCAAACACTTGTCCCTGCCAACACGGAACTGTTTGCTTACAAATCCTTTAATGCTATTAAGATTTCAAATGACAAGCTATGCTTCTATTGACTACCTTCAGATCCGCCTTCCAAAAGAATATTTCCTGACTATGAGTCACTAAATTGTTGGATTATACTTGTTTTGAGAGGAATGGTGTGTGAAATCATAGGCACAGAGTAAAATAAATACCAGCGTCTCCAAGTTGATGTTCAACATTGTACAGAAAAGCAGAACAGTAAAGAAATATCTTTTTCTTGTATTTATAAAGAGAACCGAGTGTCTTAGAATAGGTGTGTGTCAAAACTGAACTAAATCTGTTATAAACATTGCATTTACAAGCACTGCATTAGAATTACAAAAAATGACACCACTGGCAAGAGAAATATGAAAAAAATTTGAACAGCTGTAATAAGATTCATGTAATGTAGCTCATTCACCAGCCAACATTGTGAAGAACTGCATTAGCTTGATCTCCAGTGCGAGGATTAGTATTAAGAATTCTACCACTGTTTTGAACCATAATTTGACTTATATTAGTAATATTTATGCGATACCTCACACTAGAAAAAACAATCTCTTCAGCAGGCAAGAATCTTTCTGAGCTATCAACAAGTGCTTGAGGATTAAAGGCAGTCACTTAGAAAAAATGTGAAAGAAAAAAAGCTTTTTATCTCAGATTAATCTCGCTTTAGAATGACTTTTTAATTTTAAATTAAATATACAATGCTAGGTCCAGTTTCGATTAGAACCTCGCATTGATAATTGGCATACAGGAGTCTGAAAATAAATTACTGATCAGTGAACTGTTGAAGAATGCAAACGTGAGCTGCAGATATGGTTAAGAAATCAGATGAAGATCATCAGGCAAGGCATACAAATTGTAGAGTTCTAAACTCCGTAGTGGTAGCAGCTATCCAAGACTGAAAAGAAAGATTTAGATGCAGGCTCCCCAGAAAGAAATTAATATACAACAATGTCTATAAAACCCTGTGTGTGTGTGTATCTTACGTACTGAAATGTCTACACAAAAATACCTCTTAGGCAAGAAAAGACATATTTTACGAATCTAACTTACTGCCGTTCAGAGGATTTAAGTGACAATTAACACAAAATGGCTATTTCATTTTTCAGACTTCCTAGCAAAGTCACACGTAAACAACAAATAACCTTACTTTTAATAGGAAAATGATTAAAGATACGTTTTGCTAACACTGTATCAGCAACCATATTCATTCAACGTTTCCTGAAAGACAGCAGGAGAAAGAAAAACTTACGGTAAATATTAAATTATATTCTTTAGTCAGTGGGGAGGGAGATAGGGAGATTTTATAATAATACTGCCTTTAAGGTATATATTCAAAGATAGACCCTTTTTTCCCCCGCTGTGGATTTTTATTTCCCCTGGAAAATTACCCTCCATTTTACTATTTTGTTTTCACATCAGCTGCTAAACTGCAAAATGTCTCTATCCAAATATTATTTTTTAGTTCCCTTTTGAATACTGTTTGTCTACTGCAGTGCACTGAATAGTATTATATAACAGCTTATTATAAAAGAGATGTTATAGGCACTATAAATCAGGATTTTTGAATAAACAAAGTAATGAAGGTAGGGGATATAAAAATGTAAGCTTGTATGACAAAATTTTCCCCCCTTGAAGATGACACTTTGTAAAAGAAAAAAAAATAGAATTGTATATACGTATACATCTGATTTTCAATCTACACTGCTGGAAGACACAGCTAGAATGTAAATGCTTGTTTAGGATGGGAACACAATGTTCAGAGAGGCCTGGGTTGGGTGTTGTTCCTACTTGAATCAGTCACAACATTCCCTAAGAGTTTCGTGGGTGCAGAACCAAGCCCTTGGGTTTAACATTTCGACAGAAAAGAAATTCAAATTAGCTGTCTGATTTTGAAATCCCTGGGCATCCATGTATATTTACACTGACTATGATATGAATGCTGGCTATTCTTCCTCCACCTTTTCCCTATGGGTCATGGTACAGTATTCGCTGTTTTTAATTGAAAAAAACATTAAAAACAGAGGGGGTAAAAGCTATTTGCTATTTTCCAAGAAGGAAGGATATATCAGTGTAAACAAAGTAAGACGTTCAGCACAGAACTCCTTCATACACCAAGGATCATATTCTTGATTTATAACAAAAAATAAATGTTCAGCAGTATAACACTTCCATCTCATCTCCCTCATAAATCTGGTTATATATATATGATCCTTCAGGACTAAACTATCCATCATAATTGCAAATCCACATTAAAGAAAAAAGTGTTATATTTTTCATTTAGTTATGGTATTAGACCTTGCATGCAGATAAACCGAGATTTTAAAGGTGACTCCGAATTCTGAATAAGCATTGCACTCGTCCAAATACAGCCGACATATAAAAGCCCATGGCAAAGGCCACTAGTTCATTCTTATTTACTCAAGCCTTATTACTAGATAGGCCAGTGGGCAACATGAGCTCTCGCACAACCTTAACTTTGCGGATTTTGAAGGAAAGCAAGCCCCCGCCCCTCCCAAAGGAAACCATAAACTAGGAGAGGAGTTCAATATTAAGTTTGATATCTGCGTC
Organism: Dromas ardeola; assembly: GCA_013398915.1. Lineage (NCBI taxonomy): Eukaryota > Metazoa > Chordata > Aves > Charadriiformes > Dromadidae > Dromas > Dromas ardeola. The sequence continues at coordinate 110,437 of VYZM01008062.1, forward strand.
CGAATTTCCTGAACTCAGGTGCTTTGAATCAGATACTTGGTAGCGCTGCATTTCTGAAGCATATTCCCAATTTGCTGCCTTTTCATATTTCAAAAGGAGAAAAATCAAAATTCCTATGCGCATGAATGCTAATTGGTTTGAAAGACAGTTTAGATCAAAGCAAAAATTAGGCCTAAAACCATTTTTAAATAATGCATTCTTTCTTAATTTAATTAAGGGAGAAGATCCATACACCGAGCCTTTAGAGCAATGAGTGAACAAGTTCATATGTATTACTAAGTAAATGATGTAATAAAAAAAGCAAAAATACAAATTAAATGTTGACAAAATGTTTTTGTAGTATTGTTAGTGAGAGGTTGTGGGTTTTTTCCCCAGCATGTGTCATTTTTTCATAATTTTGTCTTTTCCTCGGAATTAAATAGCGTTTTCCATTTCTTCTGTGGGAGCCTTTCTTAAAAAAGCTAGTCGGATGAGAGACAGGTGTGATGTAGGGAACCAGGCCTCCTTTTCAGAGCTCTGTTACCAGAACTACTGTCCATTTGGTTAGATTATCCTTGAGCAAGTTCCTCATTTCCCTATGGTTCATGGTTTGTGTCGGTAAATAAGGATAATGACATTAACCTCCTTTGTAGAAGACTTTATCTACTGAGCCTCATGAAACAGAGTTATTATCATTCTTTCTTGCCAAGTAATTGGTGTGCTGCCTTGGATAAAGCTGACTTCATCTGCATGAGAACATGAATAAAGTCTCAAACATCTTCAGTGTTCGGCTCTTCCAAATCTCAAGTTCAAAGCCCTAGCTGGACCGTTGGGATGTGAACATTATTAAGCATGCAGCCCAAGGAAAGAAGAGGAAAAAAAAGGAAAAGAAACCGCCCTCAGCTTGAGTCAAAGCACTTTTCTAAGCCATTTTCATGTTCACTCTCACTTTATCCGAGATAGACTCTTAGCCCAAGTGATCTTCAAAACAGGATTTAGCTGTCACTCTGCATAGGCTCAGAAGGAATACTGGTTTTCTCTGGCCCTTTATCACTAAAATTATTCTTCTGGCTTCTCAAATTCTTCTCCTTATGAACACTGAAATATCATAGCCCTTCTGCAGTAATGCATACTAACCCTCTCGGGGTTTTTTACCTAATCTGCACTGGAAAGGTGTGAGGCAACATTTCATCCTGTGCCTTTGTATTAGACCCTTATCAATTCCCTTCATGAAGTCCACTAGTGGAAGCCTAATTTTAGATCTCAGCCGGTCACCAATGCATACTCTTCAGTACTGCACAGAGGAGATTATCAAAAAAAGCTGATGCATTTTTACAGTATATACATGATGGTATTTACTTAGCTTCACATTTTGGATGTTCCCTCCCGAAGTGCATCCGAGAGACCGTGCCAATTCAGCGCAAAAAGGTGAAACAAAGGCAATATTGTGAAGAACTCCGCACATTCGGCTTGAGAAAGTTGAGTCGCTAGTGAGCAACCATAGGAAATAAGCTGATGGCATGAGTCCAAATCTTACAGGACAGGTGTCTAATCATACAATTTAAACATACACACACGCAGAGTATTAATTGGCACCCAAGTCGGCAATTTCACAAGGGAGGCCAAGAATTTAATCAACCATGGGAAATAAACTAACCTCGTGCTTAGAAATTACTCCTACTGAACATGATTGAAATACGGTGTGTTAATAATAAGTAGTAGTGTTGTGCGAGTCGCGCTTGCTCTACAACAAACAGCAGCTTTTGTCTCAACGATTTGCAGACAAAGAAGAGCACAAGTAATTAGAACACACACTTGGGGTTGGAGAAGCCCCTCCTCTGCTTGCCAAAAACTTCTTGCGCTTCTTTGCCTTTGGAAAGTCATTTTCCAAAAAAAGCTCAGATTCCTACCCCAGTCAATGAAACGACTACTCAATCCATGAAAATCAGGCTCCTGAGTACCCCACTACCTGCCATTCCCCGCTCAATGCAGATGACAGTACTTTTGTACTTCATGGAAGTTAAGGTAGATGAGAATGTGGGTAATTATGAGGCGTTCAGGTGGTACTTTAATGGGAACAATATGAATCCCTTACATACATTCCAACACATTTGAAACCGTGATTAAATCCCTGTCAAGAAAATATATTTTGCCAAAAGGTGAACTAGAATCTTATTTCAAAACGTAGTAAAACATTTTATGATACGTAGGAGAGCTTAGTTCAGAATTTGCACTAAATGATTGTGTGGGATAAATCTATGGCACAGTGATAGATTTTCATCCTGCATGTTTTCCTTCCCAATTACTAATAGACCATGACTTTTGACAGCTTGGCTAGTGATGGACTAGTATGCAGTAGCTCCTTGTGTGCCACAGGACTGTTCACTGGTGACAGCAACAGAATGTACGGAACAGTAAAAAGAGGTTTTGTGAGCAGAACATGCTGCTGACTAGAACTGGTAGGGAGTGATCTTTATTTGTCAATGTGAATTATCTACTCAATATTTTTGGGACGCCAATACAATGCTTTTGGAAAACAAATATGATGCTGCATGGTATCAGGTAACATCTTGAAAAAACCAGCCCAAACTTCTGCCATCTTATCAGCCAGTGTCTTTCCCTTCAATAATTTAGAAAGAATTGATTATAGAGCACCAGAATGACTGAAAAACTGAGAAGACATTCCCTCAGATATTTCCGCTAGCCATCAAACAAGATTTATGCTCCTTTTTTTTTTTCCCCCACAAAATTCATCACCAAATGCTAATAGCAAGAGTGAAGTTTTTATATCAAAATATCTTGTTATCACTGAGGTCAAGGGGCACGTTCTTTGCATCACAACAGCAGGATTTGGATCAAAACATACAGGAAAACTATGTTATATGTATGTAGAAGATTAAAGCAGTTCCTACAGAGATTTGTAATTAAATATCCATTTGGAACTAGCATTTAAAAAATGGTGCATGCAAATTATTCTCGAACCACAGCACCAATATATTAAGTTGGAAGTTCTGTGTATTTGAGGTTTCAGTTCAAACTGTTAATTGTGAGGAGACGGAACCTAATTGTCAGCTTTCATTACTTCATGTGTAATCACCATTGAAGACACAGAAGTTCATAAATCACATCAGATTCTTAAATGTTTTGAAATTGTTTTGAAAGCATAGATTTTTCCCCCCTAGTTTGATAAAATAGGAATGATGAAAATGAAGAATTTACCCAGCTAAGAACTAAAGCCAAGTTTGACGGTAGTTGCGGTGTTCGTATCTGAGATAGACTACTTTTAAAATGGAGAGAGAGAATAAAAAGCAGAGGCACAACAATAACAGCCCTGAATGCATCTAAAAGAAAATGGCTTTCAGTTGATGTGCAACTATATGATTATATTCCCACCATCAGTCAAATCCAGCCCCTTCTGCAGATGTTTATTCTTTTCTCTCCTGTTTGGTTATTATGGTTCATTATGTTGAGGGACTAAGCTGATTGAAATGTTCATTGAGATGACTGCTGCAGTAAAATGCGTAAGAGAAAAAAAAAAAAAAGGAATGCAGGGAGGGCAAGAGGAGAGGGAGCTTTTTATAACTCAGTAGCACTGATTGCTGCATCAGAAACAGTGTGAAAGAAAGGGCGGTGGGGGAGGCTAAATACATGGCTTTTTAAAACAACAATAAATCATACGCCATATATAGGCCAAAAATGAAAGAGGCTCTGTGTTCCGATGTAAACTTCTGGCAAGACCTGGTTTGTTGTCAGGTTCCCAGACACAAAATAGACACTCTGTTCACTTAGCATGGAGCCCTGCAAGGAGCAGGGAGCTCCGGAGACTCTTGGCTCTTCTCGAGTCTCATTAGGTCTGCATATTAATGACTTGCAGCAATATAAAGGGGCCCTGTAGCAGCCTCCTCTTCCCCTGGTGCCTGGGTTTCCCATCGTTAAGGGCACAGTGACTATAGCAGCAAGAAAATAGAGGACGTTAGGCGCGCACGCGGGCGAGGCAGCACTGCTATGGCAGTACCGAGGCCCTTGCCCTGGTATCTTCTAAGACGGGGCTTGTGGGGGGGGAAAAATGGACAACTGGCGAGATTCTGGCGGTATTTTGTATGACACACTTGTAGCAAATCCTTATACATGATGGAGCACAGAGGAAACAAGGGGAAAGAAAGCTCTGCGTTGAATCAAGGCATACCAGACCTGTGGAGGCTGTGGTAGGGGAGGAAGCACAAGCATTTCTGGCTAAAATGCAGTGCAAGGGTGAGAATGAATTCTACTGCATAGGCTCTAAACAAACGTCCCTTTCAGAAGAAAACTGGCAGTATGAGAGCAAAGACAACAAGCCGTACACATGGGCATAACACTGCAATGTATGTATTTTCCAGGTGATTCAAATCATAGCCTTTTAAAGCATTTCTTTCCTTTGTCAGGACTGAAAGAAATGCACTTAAGAATAACTTAGCCTTATTAACATGGAGATCACTTATACTACATGCTGCCTCAATTTGAATTAAAAAAACAGTCCTCAAAACCTGCTGAGGTATTACACATTCAGAGCACCCGATGTGTCTCCACTGATCCCCAGCAGAAATCCGCGCAGTCTGGCTGTCATTCAATCACTGGGCTCATTCTTTCCCTTGGGAACTCCCCCCCGCACTTCACACTGCCATGCCAGCTGAAGTGCCTACTAAACAAAATTGCCTAACGCTTTGAAATCCTGCAAATCTGCTATCAGAGAGGGGGGAAAAGAAAAGAAAAGAAAAAAAAAAAAAAAAGCACCGTAAAATGTACCAACAACTTTGTTGTGATGTGCGGGAAGTTTTGCTACAGCAAATGGTGCAGAGCAACATACCAGCCCTCCCCCAACCAAAGGAATAAAATAAACTCTGCCCTGTGGATGAAAGGGCTTCCAAATTGTCTCCTCGCCCAGGTAACCGTAGTATCAAGCTGATTGAAACCCAGCCTCCCATACAGCATGCTCACATTATTTATGCCACTCTTGTATTATATTCCTATGAGTAACTGTTCTTCCTAGTCTCCCTACTTAAAGATCTACTATTTCCATTCTCTTATCAGACTTACCAGAGGATTGACCTCGATTAGTGGCATCATGATCACTGTCTCCTTGCTCACTGTCTCCATGACCACTGTCCTTAGAGCTTACTATGTCTGCTTCCTGGAATGCAGAACTAGACACAGAAACATCTTTACATTAGAATAAACATCAAAGAGGAACTCATAAAACATTCTTCTGCCATCACATGGCCAAACACGGTGCTGCATCCACCCCCTCCTGCCTGCTGCACTGCTCCTGCAGAGGGGTTCTGCCCACCAGAAACCAAACTGGCATGGTCAGACCTTGGTACTCTAGCCGAAACGGACAGTACGCATCATTACTCCACCTGGTTTTCATGTCATTGGTCTAAATAATCCGGTGGCATTTACTTAAGCCGGATAGATTTTAACTCGGAGAGACCAATGTTTTCTGGAAGACCCTACAGAAGCATTCATAAGTATTTAAAGCACGTTTCGGTCTAATACAAACTGAGATTTTGTTCTCTTTTCAGTCGGTTTTGAAACCAGTGCGGAAAAGCCGTAATGCAAACGCATTTAGTCCACAGCGTTTTATTTAATACATCTACATACGTTCAGTTTCCCATTTCTATTTCACATCTGCAGTAAACCCGTTTCTGCACCCCATTCAGACTCGCTAAAGCATGCGTTAGGAAAACAAGGCTGAGGAGCTCATACCTGTTTACTCGTCGGGGTCTGTCAACTAGATAACTGAGCTCAGCACGCTGATGTTTTGTCTAGGAAAAAAAAGAAAATAGTGGGAAATATTTTAACTCTCGATATTTCTGTAACCCAGCATCAGAAAATACACCAGAGCAGCTCACCATGTTCACTATAAATGGTAATGTTTAGCTGCAAGTAGGCCTACACAATCTGTTTCTAGGCTGGAAGGGAAAAAAACCCCAGCTCTTATTCGCACAGATGGGAAGGCATGAGGGATTTTTTTTTTTTTTTCCCCGAGTTTTTTGGGATGAGATTCTGACACGTTTTCTCACAGTGCACGCTGTCGAGCATCACAAGGACTCCCACAAAAATCAACACAACTATTTCTAGAGTTGTGTACTACTTAGTCTGAGAAAAAAAAACTTATTGTAATCTAGTTTTCAGTCTGTTTTTAATTCCAGTGTATAAAAATAGGGGGAGACAGTACAGTTACTGCACCCTAAGGAAGAAAACACATTGAGATACCCTCGAGGCCTTAAAAAGGCGAGAGAAGGCAGAGTTTTATGGACATTTTGAGGAAAGGTCAATCTTACAAGCCAATATTAGAAATTTTACCGCAAAACTTAACGCTTTAGAAAATGTCATTCAAACCACCTTTGCCAGACTGGACAGTATTCAGTTTTCAGTATTCGTGTTAAGAGAGAACGTGTTGTTTTCATCAGTGCACAGGCAGAGAGGTACTGAGAGGATGTACGAGCTAACTCGGTAGCGAATGATTAACAGGAGTATTATGGCACGGCATATGCTTTGATAGAAATTCTCTACACGCTAGATAACACAATATAGGCAACATGTTTAACGTGAAGTCTCTGCATGTAATTTCATGGAAACTCTTGATGCTTCCCTTTGACAACTCAGCTTTGGGTTATAAAGAGCTGTTCAGAGAGAGTAAAGTCAAGTCAATTAATAAACCCTAATTCACAAATTAATTAAAGTTCTTGCTAACTGTAGAGATTGTCACAGTCCCAGAGGGGGGTTCCCCCAAAGCCTTACTTGCACATGCAAAGATTGCAGGAAGGAAAAAGAAAAAAAAAAAAGACACAGTTGTAAAATGTCACTTCAGAAAACCCTGTGATTACGCCTCATGTCATGACATGACTGTCAGCTGCAGCGACTCTGCGAAAGCAGTATCCCCCCCCAAAAAAAACCAAATAAAACCACCCCAACGCAAAACAGAGGCGATCCGCTTGTGGCTAAGGGCTGGGAGGGTCTCTGCGCCCCGGTGCTGCCCGGCCGGGTCCAGCTTCGTCCACAGGCACCTGGGGGGACACGGGACGGGGGGGACAGGACGGGACACACGCTCGGCTCTCCGTTGGGGGGTGCCAGGGCTGGCCGGGGTGGGGGGGGCTGCCCCGCACCCACCTCGCCCACCGCTGGACCATCCCAAATATTCGAGGGCAACGAGGGGCGGTGTGGGGGGATAATGGGGGGGTGTCGGGCGGCCGGGCCTTACCTCGCTGGACAAAATGCTGCCGTTGGAGATGATGTCGGGCTGCTGGTCGGCGTAGCCGGTGACGATGGCCCCGCAGGGGTTGTGCTCGGCGTCGGTGCTGCGGGAGGGGCTGCAGGGCTTGAGGAACATCAGGTCGGTCTTGGCGGACTCGGGGGGGAGGCAGACCTGGTA
>VYZM01008062.1:124004-135757 GCA_013398915.1 Dromas ardeola
GCCCTCGGCTGCCGCCGTTTCGCGTTGGATGCGGCCGGGGGGCTGCCGGCCGCGTCTCCCTCGCACGCAGGAGCGCCACCGTCCATCTTCCTCCCGCTGCCGCCACCAACTTCGAACGCCCACAGCGGAGTTGGTGCCCTCCCGGCGCTTCTTCCCCGCGTCACCCTGCCGTTAACGGGGCGGCCGCTTCCCGGGATTCGCCGGCAGCCGGAGCAGCCCGTCTCCCAACCCTCCCCGCCGCCGCAGCCCCGGGAACGGCGATGTCCCTTCCCTGCCGGGCGGCGGAACCCGGGGGGACCCCCCCGCCCCGGGGCCGTGACCGTGACCGAACCCGCCCCCGGGGACCGGAGGTAAGGGGGGTGGTGNCCCCCCGTTTCCACCCGGGTCTCCATTTTGTGGGTTCTTCCCCGGCATATTCAGCCCCGAGCGGGGAAGGGGAAGGGGGTTGGGGGGGGTGAATTAAAAGCGCCGATGATCAGAGCCATCCCTCTAATGCGAAATGACAAATCGCACTTAGGCGATACATGAACGAGAAAATGATTTATGGATTTTTCGCGACGGCCTGAGCAAATGAAGGCGACATGAATTATACATCCTAATGTGCAGTATATCATTTTCTAATAACACTGGTTTAGTTCTAATGCCGTACGCCGCTCTCTTCGATAGGGGGTATTGATTAAATGAAAAGTCCGAGGGCTGTCTTTAAACGGGGCGCGGACGTTCTGCAGGCACCAGCTGAGGTTTATGTATTTACCTCTCGCTGGAGCAGAGGGCTATCATCGGACCCCTGACACCGCCGCGTTTAGTTTTTTCATCTGTCATCATTTAATTTGGCAGCTAACTTCGCCGAATGAAGACTAATCTTTCCTATCGCTGCATTTCGCTCCACGCTGCCATTTAGAAATGTAAATAGATGACATCAGGTTTGTAAATCCACCGTGCTGACAGGGATAGCACCTGGGCAAGTCGAACCTCTCCTCCCTGCCAAAATCCTCACGTGCCTCTTCGGCACCCCACGTACAAAGGGGCATTTTCTAGCAAGGAGAGCACAGGATAAATAATGCTCCTGCTCAACCAGAAGTTCCCCAAGCATCTCCATTTACCTAGTCTCAGGGATTCTTTTAAAGATAAAAAACTTTGCATTTAACTGATATGCTGGGAGAGTGAATCAACACGAAAACCCGAGTGCATGTGTGTAAGGGAGGGGGAGAGCTGCCAGATGGGGAGGGGGCTTTGCCCCGGACTCAGCCTGCATCAGTGCCCCAAGGCCAGGGCTTCCCCTCTCCCACCACCAAGTTCTTTTGCCCTTCGTCACAGAGCAGCGGTGAAGTCATACTGACATAAGCTATGAATATTCCCAATTATTTCAATAGTTCCTCGTCAGAAATACATTAAGAAGAAGGACAAAGAAGTCCTGACCTTTCATGAAACAGTATGAAACAGAAATGGGGAAGATGAAAGTAAAGGATTAATGCATTCATTTGGGGGGGGGGTTTAAATCTGTGATTATTGGGGAAGAGGTACGGAAATACTTAATTTCTCATGACTCAAGTGTAGTATTTCCGTTTTTCGGATCCAAAAGGAGCCACACAAGTAAGGAAATGCTCAAATGCTGTGTTTTGGAGTCAACAATCACTTTCCTAACCTGGACAATCATAGCTTTGGGTGTAGAAAGCTAATGCCTATTGTTTAGTTGAGTCACCAAAACGATCTTCTGGTTCTACGTTAGGTTATCAGCCGTAGTTTTAGGCTGAGGAACATCATGGCCTCTTTACTGTCTGGATGTTAAAAATACGTTGAGAATTGGACTCCTCCCCCCATCTCCTAGATTATCATTACTTTGTTTAGTTTTAATTACCTAGGTTTAAAAACAAAAACCAAAACCCAGCTGCCAAAACCAAAACAACAAAATCTACCCAGGTTCTCCTTCAAGAGAATTAATAACGGCTCTTAGTGCAGGAAAGATTACTGGAATCAATGATGTGATTAGGATTGTAAATAAGAAGATGTCACCAGTAGAAAAAGCCTGCTTTGCTAACAGGAAGATGTGTATGTTTTACTGATAGGGCCGTAGGATGAAAATCCTGCTTCAAACAGAGGTCGATACAGAACAATTTCAGAAATTAACTAAGAGGCCCGATTAAGGTTATTTGTGTCAGAGGGAAAGGTTCATTGCCACCACTCCCTCAATGGATTTCTCTCTTAATTGCCAATGAGGAGACAAAACAGGAAGGCTAGACCATTTGGCTAATCAATAAAAAAAGCCTGCCTTCACGTTTGCCTGAGGAGCGCTCCTTGGGTCAGATCGATGTCGCAGCCACCAAAGTTCTCGCAGAGGTCACCAGTGATCAAGACATTTTCTGATGGCTTTTAAACAACGCTGGAGCCAAGCATCTGCCATGAGGTTGCGAATGTAAGCAGAACTGGAGATACGATGTTAATCATCATCCTCACGCTGCTGGGAGGACTTCTGGTGATAAAAACAACTTGTCGTATTTATGACCTTAGACAGCTGTTTTAATAAATGAAGATAAAGTATTACTTCATTACATGCTCTGTGCTGCACTAGTGATCAAATATGACGGAGCCTCTCCAGAAGGTGCTGGGAGTCTTTCTGAATAAGAATTACAGTGGCTGCACCACAGTCCAGAACAGAATTGCAGTGGCTGCAATGCTATGGGTTTGGTTTTTTTAGGCCAGCTTCTGCCTTCTTTTCCTTGCCCCCAGACATTCATACAGATTTCAGGGAGACCACTCAAGCAGCAAGAGGCTGTTCAGTGTAAAACAGTAGATGGATGCAGCCCGTTGCTGTTATCCCACCTTCTCCACCTTTCAGAGTCTATCGTAATATTTATTGCAAAAAAAACAATATAAAAAATCCCAGCCTGTTTTAATGACTTGTGTTTTTTAGCTGATTCAAGTCTGCATTGAAATAAATATAAGAAAACTCTATTTTTTTCCACAGTTAAGCTCTCAACATTTTCTAGCAACCAGGCCTTTTCACAGTGTCCAGGTGGGACAGGCCAAGGTCTTGGTCACTTCAAAATACCCATTTCTGTATGCGTGGCTTTACACCAACCATCACACATTGGGCCCCATTCCTATAAGCTTGCCTCATGTCCCATTATTTTTAATCAATTAGTGGCAAATCTGACAATCTTGAACTTAACGCTTATTGTAGTGCTGCAGATGCATTATCAACCAGCGAAAATGACTTCACACAAGGTGATCAGTCAAAAGTATTTATTTCTTTTAATTTATCTGTTTACTTGCAGACAGGAGATGACATCTGTATCTATCTTACCTCACAGAAGATATTTCTTGACAAAATACTTTTCAGTAAGGCAAATTACTTATCATCTAACTAGAATTTGCAGAAATTGGAGTTTACTCCATAGATAGGAACCTGGTATTGCATCAGCTGAGAAGCAAAATATTATCACATTTATCAAGACAGGCGTCATCAAGCCACTATTTTCTGTATAAATTTATTTTTTCTTACGATATGGCTCAATCGGCTGCACCCATTTCTTTGAACTTCATCGAAATACAGTTGACCTGTGTCTGAATTTAACAAATGCTGCTAAGCCTGAATGATTACTGGAGCAAATGAGGACAAAACTGCAGTGGAAAACTCCGGTTGCTTGAGACTCCCTTAAACTTCTTATACACTCAAAGCCATAGGTAGATGTAGTTACTCATGATAAAGAAAATTGCTTTGTTGATTTGCTTTTCAAGAGCAAGTTCAAGCCCTGAACTAAAGCACAGATTGTTTTGAGGTTCAGCTTGAAAGCAGTAGTTAAAAAATATAAAACTTTTATTCTTGTCCTTATAATACTGTATGTGTAGTGCTTGGCAGAATAAATTAAATAATAACCAAACCCCTTAGATTGTTTGCCCAGAAGAATTTGCATTCTTGGGCCTCAGCGTTCCATCGATATATAATCTCCAGCATAATTGTATCATCTGAGTCATCATACCAGCTACACAGCAGATAACAATAGCACCAACTAGGAAGGGAAAGGAGGAAGATGGGAAAGACTTTGGTGGTACAATTATGGAGTCACTTGGGAAGAGAGCGCACTTCTGTATTTTTTTATAACTATTCTGGGTGGAGCTACTTTCACTACCAATATTCGAGACTGCATTTTTCTATTTGAATCTTCACATAATAAGACCCTATATGCGGCTGCTTGCCTTTTCTTCTCAAATTGCATCTGTCCACCATCACCTTTTCCATGGTGTTACCCACCTCAATTTGAGCACCGAGGAATTTCCAGCTGGAAAGCAGTTCAGTCATGTATGAGGCAATAATCAAGGAAAACACATTATTTTGTCTATGCTAAAAGTATTGCAGCATTCAATTCAGAAGTTTTACCACCTCCACATTTTGGAAGAGTGACTTTAGCAGATGGAGGTCTCAAGAGTGCTTTTTGCCATTCTCAGGAAGATACACCGAAGTGGTAAGTCCTTGAAAAGCCTCAGCTTACACGCTCTCAGAAATTTGTAAGTTGGTCCTTGAAAAATCTGTGCGAGACATCTCCTCTCACAACTCCTGCTTAGCGGCCGGACTGCATGACAGAAACTGTGCAAGTTCATATGTTCCACGCAATTGCTGTGGAGGATGAACACCATTTTTCTCAGAATAATTATTTCCAGGGTTCTGCAGGCTCCACTGTAGGGCTGGATATAGATTCAAAGCTTGGGTACACTTATCGTCCGTACACTTACGACTCCCAGTGGTGGTAGAGAAGCTGGAGAAAGTAGAAAAAGAAAAGCATACATATGGAACAACACATAGAATAGCAGAAAAAGGAGGTCACAAGTACTAAAGTATGGAGAAATGACGATGAAAGTGTAAGTGCAGCAAAACAAATGATAAGAGACAAAAATTAAAAAAGCATTTAGACTTAAAAGCAAAAGCAAGCAGACGATAACCACAAAGCTAACTATCCTACCAGACTTTTCAGCAGCTTCCTAAGTTCCTGCAGCCTAACAACAAGAACAAAAAAAGCTGTTGAGAGCTCCCCTTCCCCTTTTATCAGCAGGCTTTACATATGCGTATGGCAAGCTCACAAATGCCAGCTTTTACTTAATTAGGTGAAGCAGGAGTAGTCCCTGCTATAGATCTCAATGGTCCACACTCCATTCATTATGCAAGTTGGGGCCTGGTGTTGCTACAATTACAGTTTTTCAATTAAGAAATCAAACCAAAAGATTGTCTCTCTCCCCAGCAGTCGGTGCTAAATGGGGGCGTCTCTGGGGGCCGTGCCGGCCCCGCGGCCGCTGCCTCACGCAGCTGCAAGGTCGTTCTCCTCAGTAGCATCTTGCAGCTACGGGGGACAGGGATGATAACGCCTCACTCAGCAAAACTTTGGGAAAATTATTAACAAAGTATGCAAGTTGCATAATGAAGACTTAAGAAATGTTTGATTTGAAAGCTCCTCATGTTGTTGCTTCCAATGAGCCTGTACATTGTGGTGATCTGGTACTAAGACGTCCCTCGCCGCTGCCCATCAGTCCTGCAATTTGCTCATTGGAACGAGGGGCTTAAATGGTACCCGATTTTTATTCTGGGACACGATCTTTTCCAAGAAAATGTTGTTTGATCAGCATACACAAGGAGCAGTGCTGCTGCCGTTGAATCGGAGCTGGTCAGTACCTGCAGGACTTACAGCACACAGTGCGTGAGGAAGGAAAAGAAAGATCTTGTAGTCAAACATGTCGAGTACCATATGCTATTGCGTGTTAACGTATGTAACACATGCCCCAGTTCCTCCATTTTAAGAAGGGCTATAACAGTATTGCCGAAGGTATTTTGGCATGAGCGAGTGAAGACTTGGGAAGCACTTGTGTACGACGAGCAGAGCTCTGGAGGTGATTACAGTTCTATCGGAAGTGGAGGGACGGCACCACACGCACTAAAGAAGTCTGCAGCCACATGTGACTGTCTCCCAACATGCCCACAACAAGCTGCTGAATCACACCTGCTTCTTTTAATACTGGTGATTTCTCATTTTGCAGGCTTTACTATGCAAATCTTTTTGAGGTAACGCATGCATATACAATCACATACATACGCTTATATGTAATTACACGAACCTTGATGTTGAGCTTGGAAAGAAATGACAGTACTGCAAGATGTGCGTGGGGGGGAGGAGGGGGGAATGCAGCTGCAATTGAGTTCAGCGGGAGCGACGGCCGATACAAAACCGATCCTGCCTCTAGCGAGAGGCAGCATCTTTTAATTCAACGCACTTCCAAGCTCGCGGGAGAGGCTGATCAATTCCGCCAACTCACGACAGCAGAACGTTACCCCCATGACCGGCAGGGTCACCCCACCGTGGTGACAGCAGCTGGATGGCCTCGGTGGCTGCTTCTCCCGGTCACCGAGTACCGGCGCAGGTCCCCGCTGCCGTGGGGAGGGAGAGCATCCTTTCCCCAGCAGCATCCTCTCCCCCCCCCGCCACACTCGGCGTTCCCGCAACGCTGCGAGCTGCAGCAGCTGCCGCTCCCAAGGGATGGTCCGGCAAATCCCGCAGCTGTGGGAGGCAGCAGCTGGATTGCAACAAAGCAATGTAGTGCCCACGCAAAAAAAAAGGGAGCTGTGTTTATTACACATAAAAGTAGCGATGCGGCGTGCTGTTGCATAGTAATCTGCACCGCTGTGCGGTCACGGGAGGAGTGTCTGTCTCCAGAAAGCAGAGAGCTGACTTAAAGGAGTCGTTGATTTAGCGGAGAAAAATATAACACAGGCGCTGGGACAACTCTACGTGAGCTAAACATGAAAGTAAAGAGAGTCGCAGGAAAAGGAGGGGAAAGGAAGAGAAGACAGGAAGGACTCAAGTTGTGGGAAGTGTAAAATGGAAGAATGAGTCACGTAAATGTGATTTGGGGTAGAGTGGGAAGATGATAGAAATCTTGTAGGAAGACTTGGATTTTCTTAGCTTTGAAAAGCGTTCGAGACTTTTCTGGCTTTCAGTGATTCTCATAGATGTCCCTGTAATTGGGGGAAGCTTGTTGAAAGGGGGATTGTTGCTTCCTGTAAAACGCAGCGTTAATAGCAGAGTGGGAATATTTTGGAACAGTTTATTGCTATTAACTGGTTGTGGCCTACTAATAGCTTTAATTAGGAAAGCCTCTTCTGGAAGAATGTGTAAGAAAGTTGTGTGCCGCTCTCCCATGCTGCTGTAATGCTGGGCAGTAGGGATCTGGGGTGCACTTGCGTCCCCCAGTTTTCACCATTCTGTAGTTTCTAAGAATCTGGAGGTGACCAGGAAACTAGCTTGTAATGTTCAATTTGCTGGAAAGAAAGAATATGTGCTTTTGACCCTTTGCCATATTTCGCTCAGCACGGAAAGGAATAAAAGCACAATTAGGAAGGAAGAAATAGCCTTTATGGCATCACCAAAGTGCCAATAAAGAGCTCCAGAAATGTGGTTCTCATTGCAAGCAAAGATAGAAAAGCCAAATAATAGTTGTATACATTGATTTTTCAATGTAACTGTAGGCTTACAGAGCAGTATTGAAGAATATTAACTGAAAATCCTTGACCAGAATTCAGAAAATTATAGCATCATCAGAAGTCCTTTATCTACAGAACTGTATATGTAAAACTGTACATTTTAATGCCTCTTTTCAAAATTTTCAATAGGTAATAAATAACCACCTTGCGTTGTTGTCTCTATGGGAAGAGGAAGGATAATATCTGATTGGTATTCTAATCTAAGAAATCACAAAAAATGGGTCTAGAAAAAAAAAATATATGTATCTAACTGTATTTTTTTCCTGCCAAAATGAGCTTTCTGGGTAATAATTCGGTTCTGAAAATTTCTGGAGGTGATTGCTGTAATAAAACAGTCTCCAGAGCTTATGTGCTTTTAGGGAATAGCAAAAATTGCCATTTCATGTAGTACCAAAGTTAGAAGACAGGATAGTGCTCTTGCTTTGCTAGTGGTGGTGATTTGGAAGGACTGCTTTACTTTTCCATGCCTCAGACTTTATATACGTATAATGGGCATAATATTATTTCTCCCTTGTGAAAAAACTGAATCTGGTCCATGAGTAAGAAGGTCCTATACAGGAATTGGACTTCACTACTGTGTATGAGTCTAATCCAAGAAGGGTTTTCTGAACGCCTGCCTACTGAAATGGGACAGAAGTAGAAATATCTGCTTTGGGCATTCTAACAGCAGAAGTTTGGGAACTTTTTGTAGGAACTTGGTGTGGTTCGGGAGTATGAAAAGTGCAGTGTTAGCGCTTCCAGTGCTGCATCAAAAATGCTCTGGCTATGGCCAAAATGTAGCTTGATATAAACATATTTGGCTTATTCAAATGTCTTCAGCATATATAGATAAGTTAATTTTGCAGTGGCAAGGTTTACTGCTTGTCCCCCGTCTGCTGGATCATAGGTGACATCTGTCTTGACTTGGAAGAAGTTGGTAGATGTTCCATATTGCTTGATTTGTCTAATTTACTAGGATTGTGATTGTCTGATTAACTTGAACCTGATCCAGCTTGTTATTGCTGGGTGATCAGATAGCGTGTATGTGAACTATCCACTCCTGTATAGAAGATGCTAATCATACATTAGTGATCTAAAAAGCCTAGCATGAATTTATTAAAATACCTGTAAAATTAGAATAGAGTTTTCCTCAGTACCATCTGGTTGCCAAATGTGGCATTAGGCAATAACAGCTTTCGGTCTGTGAGAGTGGTAGAAAAAAATTTACAGAATGGTTTAACCTTTCTGGCTGTAAGAGCATCATAACTTTGGCATCTGTTCTAGTCCCGCTTAAATCACTGGAGTTTTTGACACAGATTTTTTTTTAACTCGGGGTAAGATGAAATCCTGCTTGTAGACACAACTTCATTTGTCCTACAAATCTGTGTGTGTCTGTCCGACAGTGCACAACCGTTCTTTGATCATGGTTTGTTTTGTTTTTGTTTTTGTTTTTTTTTGTTTTTTTTTCCTCCTACAGGAGCAATAGAAACATATTTACTCTGGCACTCACTGCAGACAGTAGAAGCCTTGCCTGAAATTAGGAGTAGTTGCTATCCAACCAGCGTAAGTTTTAGTTACAATGTTTTGGAATCACATTCCTTGTTTTTATCATTTGATGCTATATTCACTTTTTTGGCCTTGCTCTACAATATATGTACATGCACACACATGCATATGTACAAGTGGAAGTAAAACTGAAGTCTGACCTTGCATTTAATGGTCATGTGAAAATGTGATGAAAAGCCTGTAGGTAGTTGGGACATGGAAGAAATGCAGAACCAGGACCCTGGAACCAGCAATACAGAGGGCATTTTCTAGAAAGAAAAAGTATATCCTGCTGTCCCCCCAATTTTTGGCAAATATTTTTTGGTTCAGCATCCAACTGAGGGGTAAAATGGTAGTTATTTTCACTGTGAATAATGATACATCTCAGAACAGGGAACCAAACTTCTATGCCTTGTTGTATTTTCCTTTTGCTTCCTCGGACCAAATGAAATGGATTATATTGTGGAGAAAAATGCTGGAAGTTTCCATTTTAAAAATTATGGAAAGCAAAGTAAATAGAAAGAAAGCATGTGTTCCTTTTTATTGTATATTTATGGAAGTTATAACCAGAGTTGTTTTCTTACAGCTTTAAGCTGAGTTGTTATGAGCAGTTATTCTTATAGAGTCAGTATGGACGGGATCCAGAGTTGTTCAGGCAAATAGCGAGATTGCCAGCTATTTCAATGTTCTTTTGATCAGGCCCTTAATCTTCTAGAAAATGGTGAGCTTACTAGGACTATTGTGAACGCCGTGCTGATGGTGAATGGAGTTCCCTTTTGTGCCTAAAGGAGAAGATGGAGATTTACTAACTGGTTGTCTGTAAGTATTGTTTTACTTCATTGTCATTCTGTTCCCTTTCCAGCTGTTTTTGTATATAAAAAGTTCGAGTAAATCCCATTTAAAAGGTCTGCTTTTGTGTTAAGGTACTTAAAGTTTAATGTCTTTGTGTCAAAGAGCTTTTATGAAAGAAGATTTGTCCAGGCATATCCTGTAATAAACATCTGGAAACTGCAGGGGTTGGCTAATGGTGGTTATAGAGCAAGAATACAGTTTAACTAGCTGGCTTTACATCAGGATTAATTTTCCCCCTTGTTTGTTTGTTGTTTTTTGGGGTTTTTTTAATCTTCTCAATTCACTTATTTATTTTGTAATCTGAATGTATATGTCCTATCATGGTTAAATGGTCTTAACTAGTCTTCTAAATAGTCTTCTGGTTCACAGGTAGCACCAAACGCCGCATCCTGGATTGATGCAGGAAGGGCTGTATGAAAGCAGATTACATCTCTGCGTGGTATTCGTTGATTAAGTGTTTGAAGAGCAAAATTGCTCATCTTTAAAGACAACTTCCTTCAGTACAAAATATATAGGAAAATGAGTATTTCTAGATTAGTCAAAAGCAAAAGCTGCCACAGAGGTAATAGGCATCATTTGTATGTGGGCTAGAAGTTTAATTAGGATTAAGCAAAACAGAAAACTAGAGCTTTAGCCTATCTGATATAAAGCAGAAGTGAAAGCCCTTAAAAAATTTGGGGTGGGGAGGGAATTCAAGGGTTTTAAAAAATGGAAAGACAGTGAATAGTTTCAGTAGTAATAATGGGGATGAGGAAGAATTGCAGAAAATACTATAAAAGAATAAGGAAATACATGTTTGCAAAGGTCCCAGAGGGAGAATTAGGTAAGGAAAGTTCTAGCAAATAAGAAGTAGAATATGAGGTGGTAATCTACTACATTTATAGTCCTGTGAATGAACAAGCGAAAACATAATCCTTATTTTGGATGTGATGATGCTGAAGGGTAACGAGCTGTAATGACAAGAGTCGCTGTCAAAGTTCTCGGATGACAATAGGAGGTTTTAGAAAACAATTTTAAGTGTATGACTTAATCGGTAATTATTGGAGAATTATTCTCTCTGACAGTCCAGGAACAGATTAATTGAGTCGACGTGCAGAAATAAAGTTATCATCTCCCAAATTTAGCTGCACTTACCTAAAGTACAGCTTGACTCTTACAGCCGAAGTGAGGCTGGGTCAGTCAGGGTGGAAGGACATCGAGTGAGTCAGCCCTTGGGCAGAGGCACAAACCCGGATTCAGTCCACTGGGCAATGGAAACGGCATTTTCACGTGCCACCAGCGCTCGCTGGGGCAACACCGAGAGAGGTTTACCAGGGGCGCTGCACCGCCAGTGGTACAGCGCAGATGGTGCTGACCGAGGACCCAGAGGAAGCTGGTTCACCTCAGGACCTCCTCATCTCTCAGAGCACCCCTGTGATGATTCCCCACGGGCCTTCCAGCAAGATGAAGATTTTAATTACTTTGAGGAAGAAGGAGAAAAATAAAGATGTAAATGAGAAAAGCATGTGGCTACAGATGCTTGCAGGTGTTCGCTGTCAATCCCTTTGTTCAGAAAATACTAAGCCCCATTTGATTCTGAAGGAGGAAAAAATTTACTTCTGAGATATTTAAAACTAATTTTGTTCTCATTTATGTGGGAAGATAAATTGTGATACTCATGAAACTGTTTCATTTTAATTGTGTATTTTAAAAGATGTTTAGTATTCAAGGATGGTCTAAATTTAGTCCTAGAAAGTTTATCTTATTGCTCTGTGTATTTCACCTGTGGATCCAATCATGAAAAAAACACATTACGAAGCTGCAAGCAAAGTCTCATTGTATTTTGCTGTGTTACCTCTTTTTTTTTTTTTTT
>VYZM01008062.1:135810-148771 GCA_013398915.1 Dromas ardeola
TTTTTTTATGAAGAGGCCTGCCTTAAGAGGCCACGCTTTCTAAGCCCATAGACTGTCTTGTATCTCAAACTGCTAATAAATGCCAACTAGATTAATTTCGGTGGTGTTGTGTGGTTCACATTAACAACAGCAGGATTACTTTTAAGACTGGAGTGGCTGCAACAGTATGAGCAGGTGCCAGGTCTTCCCAAGTAGGAATCAGCCATAAATAAACTTTCTCAGACCAGAACCGTACAGACTTGTGCATTTTGAGGTTAACCAGTGCTTGTGTGGTGCCTCTCCTTCCATCATCAAGTTTTTAACAGACAAGAGCACAGGGAAGTGCCATGCATAGGCATCATTTAAGTTTGGGTTGTGTCTGCCCTGTGTGACCTGTGGGCTCATGCTTTTATCTGTATCCTGAGTCTATAGCTGGAGAAGACTGCAGGAGACGTTAGCTCTGCCCTTCTCCCTTTCACCCAGTATCATTCGGATGGGATTATCGGAGTGCTTGGCTGAGTTCATTGGCCTGAGCACATGGGCAGCTGGGATCCCTTCTGTGTCCTCTCCCCCTTCTGTTTTATTGACTTCCTCCTAAACAAAGAGGCATTTTTCCTTCCTTCCTCCCAAATATGATTCTGCCATCATTTTATCATGTGTGGAGGTGACTTCAGACCTAGGTGGTTTGGGTTTGTCTCTCTTTGCTGGCTTGACAGGTTGTATGGAGCCTACTTGTCCACGCAAACACCTAAATTAAGTGCCCGAGGTTAGCCAGCAGGGAATATGCCTTGAACCCTCTACCACAGACTTACATGTGCTAGACCAGACATAATACGTGCCTCAGATTTTATAATTCTAAGTATTTTAATTACACAGAGGCATGTTGCTAATGAAGGAATGTAGTAAAATTTAATTTCACTATTATAGCATGTGGTATGGATTCAGTTTTTAAGTTGAAATGGTCATATGTAGGGTCAAATTGTCCAGAGAATCCCATATTTAAAATCAATCCATTCAGACAATTTTTTTCATTAGTGAAAAAAATTAAAATACTTGTTTGAAAATGGCTGAAGCGAATTTCAAACTCAGAGTTTACTTCTGATTTTCACAGTTTCTGCAATTATGTGAAATAGTAGAGTTCAGTTTAATTGACCATGCACGACGTGTTTGCATGTTACTGATTTTAAAATCCAGGGCTTAACGTTACAGCTAGAATTTGAATCAGATAAGTAGACAAATACAAATTTTTTATATACACTAAGCTTTTCACTCGCTATGATGCTGATGCTTAGATACCCTATTTAATGATAGTTAATACAGTGATACTGATTTTGTCCCTGCTGTGTTCATTATTAACCCCAGAAGGTAATGGAAATCTTATTAGAGTCAGTACTGGATATTAATGCCGTGCCTGACTATGGCATGAAAAAAATGAAGAAAGAGCCTGCAAACATTTGTAAGTTAATTGCCTGACTTGGAAACCACTAATGTACATGAGTAACATTTACTCACGCAGATTGTCTCAGTGAATTCAAAATCCCTCCGATGGGTGGTTGCAGAATAAGGCCATAAATCACACCTTTATGGAAAGTCTAAGAAATGTTAATGGGAAGGCACCCACAAGGTACTAATGAAACTTAATAAGTTTTCCTTAACAGGGTTTTAAAGGCATATATAATTAAATAAAGGTACTGGTCAATATTTAAAAACAAAGAAGAACCAGAAATTGATCTTAGTTTGCCTATGTGTACTTGAAAAAAAATAATCTGGAGCAGCTATCAGCTCACAGTAGTTATTCTACCACAGCCACCATGTCCATGTTCCCTCTCACCTGATACTCCAAACCCAGTGGCTGAGTTACCCATGCCTCCACATAGTTTTTTCATTTATTTTCGTGGCTGGCCAGCGTTGTAGTGGCATCAGTGGTTGGGGAGGTGCCTGAACCATGGAGGAGCCCTGACACCCTGCTTTCACACGGGAAGGGATGCCAGGCCAAACACTGATGGTGCCTGTTTTAAGGCTAAGTAAAAATACCGTGGTGGTCCACCAGGCTTTCACTGTGTCTCGTGTACACGAACAGTGCAGTGATACCTAATGGAGACAACGACAAGCTCACGGCCAAACGCGGTTCTTGTCTCAAGGGAGGTGACTAAATTTTTTACCACCTGGCTGCAGGTTATCACTCCCCTTCTGGGCTAATTTATTTGTGTGCTTGTCGCCAGGTGCAGAGACGCTGTGGAATTGGGACGTACACAGCTTGGGAGTATAAAGCAATTATTAATTGATCAGCACACGTGAAATGTAGCTAGGATTTAACAAGCTGCTGGGGTGCTACCCCTGATAAGGCAGCTGGGGAGGCCCTGCCCTCGGTGTAGGCCTTGGCTGTGAGGGAAGGGCTTGGGCTTCGTGGTTCTCTGGAGCAGGCCTTTCACCAGTTTCTTCAGCAGCGGTCACTTCATCTTATGAATCTTGCTGGCCTGGCTAGATTTCCTGGTAAGTTTGATTTCTGTAGGGGTTTTTTCTTGTTGTATTGGATTGTTCTGGGGCTTGGTGTGTTGTTTTGTTTTGTTTTTTTTTTTTTTTTCTGTGTTGCTGGCTGGGAGGCAAGGGTGCCCTGAGGAGATGGTGGCTAACAGCGCCCCACAGAGAGCAGTGAGACCCAGTGCAGTGTCCCCACCAGCCTGCTGCTGGAAAGTGTCCTGTCCTGCCCGTGGGTGGCCTGGGCCCTGTGCTGGCTGGAGGGTTACCAGCTCCTGTCAGATGCACAGGTGCTTTGAGCCCAGGCCCAGCAACTGGCTCAGAGGCTGTTTGCTCTCAGCCAAAATGGTCCTTGTTGCTGGCCAGGTGAGGTGAGCAGAAGGTGGTGGTGGTGGTGGTGGTGGTGGAGAGAAAATGGGCCTTTCCAAGGGTGATCCCCAGGGCTAACTTCAGATGCTCATTAAACCTGTGGAGCTGTCATGCAAAAAAGTGGATTTTGTTACACTGAGTCTTTAACGTGTTGCCTCCTCCCTGCCCTGGCAGTATCTCATGCAGGCTGAGGCGAGGTGAGGCCCCCTCCTTGGTGTTGGTCTCTTGTGTCCCTGCTGCAGCAGCGTGCTGGCACCACAGGGGCCTGGTGGCCATAGGCAAGACCTCAGTGCGTGTATGGCCGCTTCCACGGGCCCTTTTCTCTGTGAGTATGAGGCCACAGGCTGCAGGAGGGCAGGCCCTGTCTCTGCCGTGGTTCTTGGGGAGCTCTCATGTTAACAGGGTTCAGAGCGCTTGGAAATGAGTGGCTGGATCCATGTATTTCCTCTAGTTGATGTTTTGGCTTGATCCACGTATCTTCTGGTGTTGGCAGATGACCAAGCAATCAGGAACTGTGGCAGAACTGGCATACAGCTACTTGTGGTGGGTGATGAGGATTTGGGGCTCAACCAGCAGGAGCGTGAGGGTGAATGTTTTGCCTGGAGAGGTCAGCCTTGGGATCAGGAACCAGACTGATGGTTTTGGACATAGGTCTTCAGTCTATGGACTTTGTTACAGGAATTCTCCAGGCACTGAGCAGCCAGAAAAACTTTTTAGCTGTCTCTCCAGGTGCCCAGGACTCCCAAACTGTAATTTCATGACTCTTCAGCTGGCTGGAAAGTGTAATCACAGTGGCTGGTGTATAGCCAATAGTCTCTGGCTTAGTAGGGTCAGGGGAAGAGGTGAAACAGACATCTGGGGACAGGCTTAGGGGATATAAGTTACGCTGCATTTTTATGGCAAAATTAGGTGATTACTTGGTTGTAAGTGTTGCCTTTTTTAATTATGTGGGCAACTATTTCTGTCTAGAGGCTTGAGTGGAGTAGGTATTGAGTTTTGCTTGGAGCAAAGTCCTCATTTTACAAGGGCACTTTAAGTACATATATAAGCTTATTTTGTAAGCTGACATCCAAACATTTATGTCTTAGTTACCTATCTCTTTGCCTTGTTTTTTGCTGGAGCCTCAACAAATGGAATACTGGGCCCAGATAAGAGATATTCTGTTCAAAGTTTGTGGTCTTATTTCTGTGTCTTTGTCAAACCTTAGGTGTTTTTTCCAGACAAACTCAACAAGGATCAGGACTTTAAGCTTGAAAACTTTGCTGGCAGGCCACAATGAAACTGGTGTAATTGAAATGAAAAATGTATGTACCATTAAATTAAATACATACTTTCTGTGCCATCCACATAATGAGTATATTGTTTAATTTCCTTGCAAAGAATCCCCTTCCCTTGCTGTATTTTAAACATTCCAAGTTATCTAAACTCCATGCCTGTATTCTCTGTGTGTGTGTGTGTGTGTGTGTGTGTGGAATAAACAGCCTTCAAAATGTGGGCCAAGGACTCATTCTTTTTCTTCAGTAGGATCTGTGTTTATAAAATGCTTATGGATGTGGGAAATTAGAAAGAGGCAAAACAACTGATGCTGAAGTAGAAATAGTAGAAAGAAATATTTTTTGTGTGTTTGCTTAGTGTTGGTGTCATTTATCACAGTAGGTAAGTTGCAGACAAAATATGCTAGGCAAATTATTATTACTGCATTTTGTGGATTTGCAGAATGAGTCCATGGATGGAATAAGCAGGGTTATATTCCCAAATAGCAGACCACATCAGTCTCGGGCAGGAAGAACCCTTGAGTGTTAATAGTGTAAATACAGTACCAACCCTTGCTTCTATCTAGATTGTATTATCAGAAATAACACACTGCTTCTCAAATTATCTTCAGGGTTTTTTGAACTTTTTTCTGGATAAAAAAATTATCTCTTCCTCCTCCTTTGTACTGTGGTCCTATTATCACTTTTACCTGTACCACATTAAACTTTCTCTGCCAGTATGAAAATAAGCTATGTATAGCACAGGTTGTAGAAGAAAGTCTTCACTACCACAGGTTGAAGAGTACCTGCTTAGCCTGGGAGTTGTATATCTAGGTGTAGTTAAAGCAAAGGCTTATGACATCTACAGATAAGCATGTTAATCAGGATGTAATTAATTTAGATTCAAGCCAAACTAACATTAGAGCATGCTAATGGGGTTAACAAAAACCAGTATGTGAGTATTTTGTAGCACTGATGGTATAGCTAGATACAACATATAACCAGTGTGACCACCAAAGGGGCAACAAAGATGAGTGTGTTTGCACATAGGAAACAGCCGAATAATAAAAAGTTGCAAGATAAATGTGCAGAGTGTCCTACCAAATGCACAGGGGTGAGTGGCAAAACAAAGATAAGCATTATTGGAAGCAGATGAGCCCCTCTTTGGATAGGTGGGGGGAGCAAGCTGCACAGAAACCTCAAGGAGGAAGAAAGGTGGAGAAGACAAGCCTCTCTCAGACCTAGCTTTCCTAGCTGAGGAGCTGTCTGTCAGGCCTGATCATGTTCACCTCTGCTGTGAAGGACCACTATCAGCTTTGTGGTGCTGAGTGCTACTCATAGCTGCTTTAGGATAGGGGCGTGAAAGGCTGACAGTTCTACATGCAGCAAAAATGATTAACAAGGCGTAAGGGTTAACCATTAGCATGTTGCTGCCCATGGCTGGGCTTTGGACAGTTTCGTTTTAAAGTTAAAGGTTGGCCTGATTTGTCAGTCTTCTAAGCCTTTCCAGCATAGTGCACTCTAGTTCCCTAAGCGATGTAGTGAGGTAACATGTATTAATTTGCAGCATGGAGCTGCTTTTCTTGACATAGTAAAGCTGCAGCCAGAAGGAGCAGAAGAAAACTAGTGTGTTTAGAGAAAAGCAGATGGTTGCGCTCTTTTACTTGTTGAGGAGGAAATCTGTATGACTGTAAGACTATGATAGTTGCCTTTGGCTTGAAGATATCTGTAGATGGTGAAAAGCAAGAGAAAGGTCTGGGGACAGACTGTCCCATTAAGGGCAAGCGCTTCAGTGGTGCGACTTAAAACTTGCACCTTCTTCTGCTCTTACAAAACTGAGGTGGGGCTTTAAAACAAACTGTATGTAGTTAGCCAGAAGTCAAGGAAGGACTAATTACCAATAAAGAAGGTGGACTACCTTGGGAGGGGTGCCATTTACAGTGCGTCGTTCATGCTGGTGGAAGTCAGTGGTGTAAGCTGCTGGTGCAGCTGGTTTTGCTTTGCTTCTCATTTTGCTTGTGATGATCTGCTCCTTGCCAGGGAGCAGAGGGTCTCAGACCTTGGCATATGATTATGTTGAATTAGCCTTCAGAAAGGTGGTTGCTCACAGATTGTTCTGCTTTCAAACAGTTAAGAATAACTGGTATGCTTACATTAATGGCTGTTATCTTTTCATGTCAAATAACTGAATTATTGGCTGGGAATGTTACGTGCTCACGAAGGAAGCTTTGTGCAATGAAAATGCAGGCGTTCTTTATCTCCTTTAAAGACATGATTGCATTTTAAAAAAGTCTGTTACAAATAGAATACGGAGCAGTAACCCTTGCTCCTAAATGTAGGCAGTAATCTAATTTGAGCTGTAGAAACTGACTTCTTGAGCATTTGGTGAAACTTCTAATCCTTCTGGAGAAATAATTGTGTGTTAATTAGGAGCCAGAATTCCATGAGGCTTATTAGTTGTCTAGCTGGATCTGAGAAGCAGAAGGTTGAACAGAGTTTAACTAAAATTTAGAACTGTTAATTAGTCTCCTTTCTTCCCGGTCTCCTCTCTATTTTCTTGTTTTTGGTTTGTGTAGCACACTTTGAATGACCCGTGAGAAACTACTGTGCTTCTGACATGATAGCTCCCAATTGTAAATGCTGTACTTTAATAGCTGTGAAAGAATAAAGCTTTAAAAGAGCTTGGCTTCCCTTAGCTACAAGCTAGCTTGTTATGGAAGAAGTAGTGACAGAAAGTGGAAAAAGCAGGCTGGCTAATCTTGTTAAATTGGCTGAATAACATCGCATTCAAGATTCGTGAACCCCATGCTGGAACGCACGGGTGCTTTAATAAACTTTAGATGACCTGTCTTAGTTTAGCGCTTTTTACAGGGTTCAGAAAATGTTTGATAGGCATATGGAAACCTAAACATGAAACAGTCTTCCTTATAGGCCTCCATTTCAATAGTTATGAATATGGGAATTTGTGAACATGTGAAGGCTGTACCTCACTGATGCGTGCCTGGGCAAGACCGGGGAGGGGAAAGCAGACCCTGAAACCTGTTTTAGTATCTTCTGAAAGTTTGTTAAACAGTGTGTATAGAGATGTGAACTGTTCCTCGAGGTTTTTCACTTGGGTGTATATTATGATTAAGCTTACTTTTTTGGTGAGGGGGATGCCAGCATGCAGTACAAAACTCCCTGGGATTCTGGTATGACGTGAGGCGAGCTGAGCAAAACAGCTGCTATTTCAGCTCAATAGCCCCTGTACCCCCCAGTGAAATCATTTTGAACCTGCTGAGTAGGAACGGTTTAGAAGTCTATTGTAAAAGACACAAGAATTCTATTCATTAATTAGACTTGTCAGAGTCTGCTTTGTATTTCCAACGATGAATACTACTTCATTCCAGGGGTGTAGTTAAGCCCTTAAGCTAATTTGACTTCCGGCTCCGGTCCTCTTATATTTAATGCCTCACCTTCAGATGTTTTGTTGTTCTAATCATTGAAATGTTTATATTTTCCTTTCAGTTTATAGTATGTCTCAACTGAGATATTTGCATTAATATAAATGCATTTGCCTAATACAGATGCACTGCAAAACAGAATATGCATCAGAATGACTAATCCTGGGAATTTTACTTGTTTCACACCAATGTGGTGTGTCTGTATTTTAGATCACAATTTTGATGGGNCAGTGCATGAAGTATAGTGTAGATAGCCCTTGAATTATAAATGGAAAAGCTACTTGGGTCTGTAAAAATGTCCTAATTGTGCAGACTAGAGTAGTTGTGTAGTATGACTATCATACTTGTACAGTCCTGTTGTTCCAAGCACTTGGGGGGTGATGGATATTTTCCTCTTTCCATAGTTTTAGTTATTCTCCCACTCTTTTAAGACACATTTACTTTTTAATAAGGGTAGCCTAAGTAAACTCTTAAAGCTAAATTTGAGGAGCACCTGAAACAATAGGGTACCAGATCATAATTGTGAGAGTCCAGGTATGCATGAGTAGGAATCCCAAAAAGCTCCGTTAACAGATTACACGTATTGTGTGATTCTTTTAGCTGTGTTTGAATTATTCCAGTACTAAATCTTGACTACACTAGCTTTTCTGTCAAGTATACTGCACAGCATCCTGATCTGACAGCCATTTGGCAAGAGTTGCTTGCTTGGAACTATGCTAAATACCTCCAGTTTCATTTTAAAATTAAAGGATTGTTTTTACAAAAGGTTGTTCTCAGCCATACACAGATAAGGCACTAAACTGCGGTTTTGGACAACTAAATCCTCTTGACTTTGACAAGGGAAGAAAACTAACTTTTAAAAATATTAGTGGTTTTATAGTTCCAGTTGTCTTTAAGTGACTGTGACTTGGAGAACAGAGTCTGGATGGGAAGAGCTCAGATCGTAAGGTAGCTTGCCTAACCCTGCTTGCCTGAGGCACATCTCCGCATGTATGCCCTGTTACTTAATTTTTAGGATTTTTTTTTTTCTAACATTCTTTTCTTATTTGCCCTCTGAGACACTGGCCTTGCTGACAGTTGTTGCCGCTTGATCTGCAGAGTCTCTCTGTGTTATTGGAATATCCTGGCTATAATTTGTTCCCATTTCCCAGTTAGACTCCTTTATTCAAATGTAACTGCGAGCAAAGGTACTGCATTGTCCTCACTGCATCAGGTCAAGATGACACATGTGTAGGGGCTATGTAGACTGACAAAGGCAGTTTTAAGATTATAGCAGTGCCAACAAATAAAGGTGCACTGAATCTTAATGTTTTGAAGAAACACCTTTGTAGTGGTACCAGTTGAGGTATAAACTTGATCCTGTCAGGAAGCAGCTGGTTACTTTAAAAGATGACAACAAAAGGTTATTTTAACACTGAAGGTGGGGAAACTCCTCTTTTTGAGAAATATACTAATAAGATGAATACGTGGTATTGTAGAGTACCACTTAGGATACTTAGTTACTTACCAGAAGATAACAGAAAATACATACCTGCCTGCTAGGAGATATATGGATACAGACCTAAATTGCATGGAACTATATTGTAAAATCTCTGGGATAATCTGGAGAAAGACAAAGTAGATAAGTGTTCCTTTGTTCTTGTGTTATTTTATAGTCCCCTGTGTTGCAGGATAAACATTCCTTGGTGATAGCTGGTGGACTTAGCGGAGGGCTATAGAAAATCACGGATATCTACATAGATGGAGATATTGCTTCTATAATCAACTCTGTATCCCAGGTCCAGCTTCCTTCAGTGGTCTGGAAGGAACTATATGAAAAGGACACTATAAAATCAAACTTTGTTTACTTCTCTAACTTAGTGGATAGAGGAACATGATGCTTACTCTTAATACCTGGCATATCCACTTTTTCTACCACAGTTAATTAAAAGCGTGCCTTCAAAGAAGGTATTAACACAAGAATCTAGACCAACTGTGAGTGTCCTACTCAAAGCCATGTCAAAGACACTGTGACTTTATTTTCCTAGTCTTGGTGTGTTATTAATTTGCTTGGGGTTGTACCCTGTAATTCTCTGTGCTGAAGCAAGCTGAATTTCTGAATCTTTCCTGGCAAAACAAAGGTGCCCTTTTAGGATGTGAGGTAAGGACTGAATCTGTCAGCTTCCCAGGCAGAAGAGAGGAATACTTGAAGTTTCATGAGGTAGCTTTTAAGTTTGGATTGTGGTAGTACCCAAATAAGAAACCCATATGCATCTGAAGTGATGGCATCAGCTTTCTCAGTGTGGGACATAACAATGGCGGGCCCCTCTCTGTCATCCAGGGAGTGTTTAGATGCGAAATCTCTGTGCCAAAAGAGGGAGATTAGCACATGGAAGGACACCTTTTTGTATGGCTCTGTGGGGTACAATCCAAACTGTAAAACCTCCTTATGAAAAGAAAGCAGACACATCATTACAGGTTTGGTATTCAGAGTAAATGAATCTGTATGGACTAACTTCTTTTTTACTCTTCCAAGCTGAAGTCAAATGAATTATAAAACTGAAAATCCTGTTAAGCTGTTTGCTTTCTAATGGTTAAATGATTCAAAGGCTTTAGAAAAATTGGGAGTTTGCAAAGTATAAGTCACTAGTGTTTTATACTGTAGTTGAAAAATGCTGTATCTCCATCCCAGTTTAGATCAGATCTGACGGATATGTTTAGCCTTTGTGCCTTCATGCTACTGCATATGTATGTGTATATAATATTCAAAATATGTATTCAATGGAAATTGAATTTTATTAATATCTGCATTAAAATCAGGGATTCATGAGTGATAAATTGTTCACCTTTCTTTCCTGACCTAGGAGATGAATAGAAGAAAGCCAGTGATGATATGTTGTCAAGGTAAAATGACATTGTTTAGAAAAGGGGAATATTTGGAGTTCCTGTTTCAATGAATAACATTGCTGGAATGTTCACCCCATCAGGCAGCTCTGGAAACAAGCTTTCAGAAGGTCACCAGCTCGAGCTTGTAACCTTGCTGGCATTTGTCTGGTAGGATCTCTCTTCATCGTAAACCTGAATGCATTTATTAGGATTGCAATGAAGAGAGAGTCTGAAGAGAATATTAAAATAGTTGCTATTGTGCCAGGAAGAAAATGTTTGTTTCTGCAAGTAGTGGAGCCCACAGAGCTGTTGAAATAAAAGGTCATTTTTAGACTGTGGAACTAAATAGGATATTCTTGTGAAAGAAAAGAAGGGAGATGGGAAGGGGGGGAAAAATGAACATTGTTTCTATTACTCCCACAAAGAATAAACCCGAAATGTTTAGATGGTCACTTTTAAAAATGTTTATTTTTTAAACCTATAGTGACTAAATACTACGTTCAAATGATCTTTCAGACAGACACAAGTTAGTTGTGTGGTGTGTTTTTTTTTCTCAGATGCTGTGAGGTCGGAGAAAGAGGCAGGATAAATGTAAATGCTCTTGGGTTTTGTCTATCAAGTTGTTATGGAGTTTACTAAGGCTATTTTTGACTGTGAGGGAATCCTTGAATTGGGGAAAATAAGACACCCCACTTATACCTGTTCTCTCCCCTGCAATTTTAAGTTCCAGTCCTAAAACAGAGTACAACTGTTGTGCCTAATTTACCTTAATAGGAGTCTGAAGTTGCAGAAGTCTGGTCATACACTGTCAGTGTCAGAAAAAGTCTCAAAGACATTCTTTTGAAAATATTAAGTTGCCAAGGAGGAAGTAAAGGTTGTATTCTCCTTTTTATTTACTTATCTGTTCATATCTATTTATATGTATTTCTGGGAGTGCAGGAAAAGCAGCTCTCCAGCTAAGAATTGTGGATTATAAATTGATACCCTTAGGGTAAAGGAGGGAAAACAAGTGAGTGCCCTCCTCTACCCCCAGATAGAGGTATGACGGTGTATTGTCTGACAGAAGCAACCATGTTTTTAAAAGGAACATCTCACGCATGTTTATACTTCTAGAAAACCTAATATCATATGATCTGCTTTTAAGCAGTGAGTAAAGTACCAGGAAACTAAACCAAAGCTAAATTTTTGAAATGTGCACTAAACTGGATCCCAATTTGAAGTTCAACAAGAAGAGAATGGCCAAATGTTGTTCTTGTATATAACACTTCTTTTTCTTCAGATAACAACAATTTGTTGTTGTTAGTTTTCTGTTCTTAAGCATGTCCCCACAGCCCTGCCCCACGGTGTTAAGATAGTGAAATTTGGCAGCTAGGCGTTCAGGTCTTTCTCTGAGAAATTTAGTGCTACACAGTGTTAGGGGGTATGTTGACATCTGCTGCTGTAGGTATAGTCAGTCAAAAGGACATGACAAACATCAACGAGTTAGGCTGTTGGTTTCATTGTACCTGCAGAAAAAAAAAAAATCAATGAAGTCAAGATGCATGCTAGCTCAGTCACCATTTCTTCATCTGCAGGTGAACAACCTGCCATTGTTCATATGTATTTCCTAGACTTAGTTCCAATAGATGTATTGATACTCGTAGAAAGTGGTATACCAAGGACCTTGTTGTCTTGAAACAGTTACCTTTATGCTTGACTTGGGTTTTATATTGGTAAATATGGTTGCGACTTGAGCCTTGTCTCTTACCCAAAGCATGAATGGTACTGGGAAGGGTGGGCTCTGAAGGTGCTTCCTCTGCTTCTGTGGATACAGGTCATGCAGAATTTGGCAGTCTCACCCGTGCTCTGTGGAAGATCATCAGCAAGCTTCAGTTTTCTTTCTTTGAAATGTAAATGTTCAGTGTCTCAACCACTTGAATACTAAACCCAGCAGATCAGAGCCAGTGTAATGCTGGATTGTCTTTAACCTGTCTTCTGAAGAGTGCTGTCTTATTTTTCTGCTGTATGCTACTCCTTTTTCTGCTGTATCTTGATTTATCCTTTCTAAACTTGTGTCGGTGAAACCTGACAGCCCTGAAAAAGCTTTTATTTGTTAGTAGGTTTTTGTGGGCACATTATACATAAAGGTCGCTCAAACACAGATTTGCTGTTCTGCATTTGAGCTTGATGCTGTGTTGGTTCCAGATTTTTATGTAAGTGGTGTTAGGATAGTATATTTATTACCAGTGAANTATTACCAGTGAAAAGACAGCGCAATCAATTTAAAAAAGCAAATGGTGCTGCACTAGATCACATGCTTTCCCGGCTAAAAATAGCAAGTCAAACACTGGGAGTTGCTGAATGCTTTCAATCCTCAACTCTAAGGTAGAATTTCAAATTAGGAGTATTTCCTAATATTAGGTCCTTCGTTTAACAAACTTCTTAAATGTATCTTGCTTGGGCTTAAGTCTATTGTTATACGGTAAAACAGTTAAATCACAATCCTCTATGGAAATATTGGCTGAATATTTCTGAAATTTGCAATGTGTTTTTAGAAAACAATTGTAAGGTAAAATCACAGGAGCTCTTTTTCTT
>VYZM01008062.1:148781-162307 GCA_013398915.1 Dromas ardeola
CGGGCCGTTTTTTTCCCCCCCCCCCCCCCCCCCCAGAACTGTGTGCTTGTAACACTTGCTGAGAGAAATGGGATCTGTATGTCCCTAATAGCCTTTAAACACTAATCTTTTGGTGTGTAAGAGAACCAGCAGGCTAATCTAAAGACGTTCCAGAACAAATAATGCTTTTTTCCTGTGTATTAGCAGCAACCTTTACAGATGTTGCATACATACTTTCTCTTAAAGGTTATTGTGCTAATTTAATTTTTAGATTATTTTCCTCATACTGTAAGCATACATAATAATCCCATTTGCTTTCTCTTATTCTAAAAATACTGAAATACGAACCACAGTATAAAATGGACAATATATTTCTTCCATCAGCTTCATCCTGTGTGCTAAGTCAAGTGGTAATGACAATGGATTTTAAGTTACCCATGCCAGCTTTTTTTGGCTGTATCCTACTAGTAGGAAAAGACAGTGGAAGCAGGCCTGGTATGGCCTTGGAAGTAAACGAACTGTAGGTGCTTGGGAGAAAGACGGCTTAGAATGATCTTTTCTCCTTAAATTAAGGCTGTCTTCCTCTTTTTCAGGCCTTCCTTTTTAAAATGGACTGTGTTATCTGTAACAGGAATCTTAATTGAGTATTCTTTTTTCTGCCTGGATAATTTTTTAGCATGCCATAATATTGGCTATACTGTTCTGGAAGCTGTTCTGACCTGAAGTCTCAAGTAAAATGATTTCTTACATAAGGCAAAAATCCTTCATATGTACCATGGTTGTCCTTGGATTTCTATATACCTTATAACTCTTGCTAGTGTAATATTTTTCTTTCCTCTGTAATTTTCATAGGATTCTGTGAAGTTACAGCCTACAAACTGTGATTTTTTTTTTTTAATTATTTTTTAAAGGCTATAAAAAGCAAGCTCATGAAATTACTGCACAGACCTTTCTTGTTTGGCCCCCATAGCCTCCACCCTGGGTCACTTGCCTGCCAT
Source organism: Dromas ardeola (assembly GCA_013398915.1). Taxonomy (NCBI): domain Eukaryota; kingdom Metazoa; phylum Chordata; class Aves; order Charadriiformes; family Dromadidae; genus Dromas; species Dromas ardeola. The sequence goes on from VYZM01008062.1 coordinate 149,759, forward strand.
TTGTTCCAGCACAGCTTTTTTGGAGTTGGCTCAACTTATACCCCTGTATTGTGGGGTGATTGGTTACTCCCTTGTTCAAGGCTATGGATCTGCACCTAAACAGTTACCAAAGAACAGCTGGCAGGTAGCATCAGGCAAAAACTTCTGTATTTGCTATGTTCCTTTCAGCCTGGGGCCCTTCCGAGATTTAAATGAGATATTGAAACTTCAGATTTAACTTTTTTTTCTTTGAAGATTACTAACTTTTGGATTACAACTTTTTGAAATTCTGAATTTTCCCAGCTATGATAAAAAGAAACACTTTTGCATCTAATGAAAGCATTACTGACTCTAGTGATTTTTGGTGGAGTACAGACATGTTCACTCCTCCCTCTTCTGTTCTTAATATTCAGTAATGCCTCTTCAGGAAACTCATCCTTGCCCATCTTCTGTTCACATATTAGTCTGAAACTTGCTTAACAATTGTAAGAGGAAAACAATGAAGGGAAGCAAAGCATAACATTATGGTGTTTGAACTGTGGTGTCAAATGCAAATCCTCAAGAATATTCACATGCAGAAGACTTAGTCCCATTTCCATCTGATGTTAGTGTTTTGCTTTTTCTAAATTTGACAACATGTTTCTTGTGAGAAGAACAGAAGTAGTACAAAGATTGAGCATTTATTTGGCAAAATAAGTTTGGAATGAGAATCTTATTTAAAATAACAGCAAGCATTACAATAGCAAAATTGGGTTGTAGAACTCTGATGGTGCCAGTTAAACAAAAAATTGTTATCTTTTGTTTGGTTTTTTAAACCAACAGCACAATAGTGTCTCCTATTGATTTGTAGTCTGGTGCCAGACATTATTATGGCTAAAATATAGTCCATGTAAAAAAATCAATGCATGCATACTATAGTACATTAATTACTGTATGTTTTTTGTTTCCCAACTAGGTACTTACTGATTCCATATTAGGTCTTCAACTGATAAAAATCTAAGGAAACCTCCCTCTATAATCTGTTATACAGAATTACTGTAGATGTAGAACTGATTTGCTGACAAACTTCAAACTTTATAGCAATTTATGCTATAATAGTTTCTTCCCAGTCTTTGAAATTATTCAGCTTCTTCAAAGACTGAATGCTAGAAAACAATTGCTACAGGATTAGATGAGTAAGTGGAATGTGTATGTACCTGAAATGAGAGCTACTAAAAATTTTCATTAAAAAATACATTTCTTTGTATATTATCTGTACATGTGCTTTGCTTGCTCTCTATCCGTACTCTATTATTAACACCCTCAGAAAGGAGTAGACAGATATACAATTTAACATTTTTGTTTAAGTGAATGGCCTTCTCTTACAGAGTTTTCTTTGCAGAAATCATCTTGCATTAAGGCTTGGTTTTGTACATAAAAGTGTGGTATTTTTGAAGCACTTAATACTACTTCAAATGAGCATAAAAAGCAGCTCATGAACATACACAAACAAACTGAAAACATGTATTACAGCAACAAAATCCCTTGCTATCCTGTAAATAGCTGCCTTCTCAAGAAGTAGGGAAATGTATTGCTTAGGATTACAGCTGGAGTTAAAACACATTTCCCTTTTTCTAAAATAGATGTAGATGAAGGTGATTTTGACTTGGAAATAATTGCAGTTTAAAAACACTCTACTGTACAGTCCCTAAACTTGGTATGTTTAACCTTGTTGAGCAGTCTTTTTTTTTTTTTGACTTGAGTGCTTTGAAGCTCAACTTCTAACTTGTTTTGCCTAAGTATTTGAGGGTCTAGCCCCCTCACTTCTTACTGTGATATGAAAATGGCTTGAATGATGCAGTAGGCAGTTCATAATGTTCTTTGCATGCACTGATGTCGTTACCATTCATGAATTAAATGTAGAAAATGTTCTGTGAAACTTCACTAAAGGAGGAAAACGCTTAGGATGTTACATTCTATGTAAGATATCTAAGTAGTAGGAAAAGTGGATTTTAGCTTAAGCAGTTTCACAGATGTGTTTTTTTTCATTATCCAAATATACAACTTGTCTGATGTGCTCAGTTTAATGTGATGAAGACACTCAGTATCAACACTTCTTGCTATTGCTATACCCGTTACTGTTTATCTTTCTGTTATAGCTGATATACCAGTTGGGCTGTATTTGTATTGGATTTTGCTTGTGTCTTCCACTACTTAATGGCTCAATGTTAAGAGAAGTCCAGTCGTATTTTAAAGGTATGCACTGGAAAGATGAGGGTTAGAGTCCCTTGGTCCATGAACAACATTACATGTGACACTTAGAAGAAACTTCTGATTGGTTTTAAAAAAGGAAAAAATATATTTCAAATCACCTGCCCTCAAGGGTTAATTCTGTAGTCTCAATCTTGAGAGGGTGGAGGTATTTCTTCACCCCTGGTTAAATGTCTAGGTGTACTTCCTGGGAGAGGCAAAATCTTGGACATAATACACAACTGGACATGCAAGAGGGTTATCTCTGGGTAGGTACCTTATCGGTGGGGCTTGTTAAATTTATTTTTCTTTTATCATTCCTCTTTAGGTACCTATTCCATTGTATATCTAAAATATATAATATCTATACACAGAGTCTAGGTTGATAACAAGACAAAGACATTTATGCTTTTCTGCCTCTGGGGTAAAAATACAAGACAAATAGAAATAGTGTAGTTGGTGGCAGATTCACTTAAAGGTGGTCTTTTTTTTCACTAATAGTGTTCTGTTGGGGGTTTTTTTTGCCGCTGTCTGTGGATAAAATTCCTTGCACTTGAAAGATCAGCAAGTTATTAATCAAGTATTTAGCAGTTTATATTGTTTGTTCATACTAAGTTTAGAGAGAGAGATGCAGTTTCTAATTAGGAGGACTGGTTTGGAGTGACATTGACCAAGACCTATGTATTGTGTATGTGATTCATCAACATGTTATAGTGGAAGCCTAAAAGAAAGGAAGGCTAAAGACAGAGTAATGTGATAATGGACTCTGCCCTTAATGTATAAGCGTTATTAACTGGAAAGCATGCCCAAACTTGCTAAGATAGGTACACATTTTACAATGAATTTGGAGGTACAGCTTTCTACAGAAATAGCTCTGAGCGAATAGGCCAGGGAGTTATTGGAGGTAAGATAGATAGAAAGACTGAATACTGTTCACCTTAGAGGTTATGGAAGAAGGTTCAACAAAAACATTATCTGGACTTTCCGTATAAAAGTTACACTGCCCTATAGCAAATTCCACACGTATCTCTAAGCAGCTCCCAGTACTCTGTATGTGATATCTACAGTATAAGTACTGCATCTCCCAACGTGCCTGGGAGAGAAGAAAAGGATAAGACAGCAAGGTCTAGCATGCTTCTCTGTTGCTTGTGTCAAGAGGAGACAGTATGTCATTTAAAGAAATCTAGCACTACAAATGCTGAGCTGAACTAATTATCTGGTGGAAAGATAACCAGGTCTGATACACTAAAATAAAACTGATGCTTCTCCAAATGCCATGACTATTTCAGTAATGTGTGCAATATGACACAAACATTGCCAGAACCCTTCATACTACTGAAATCTTTAACTGTTTTATGTTTGTTTTTTTTCTTCTAGAGATACCTGCACTTCTGTAGACATTCTCTCAAAGTTGGTGGCATGTTCAGTAATGCCTTTGGTGCAAGCCACTTGTTAGTATCTTGCAACAAAAAAAATTGTCCTTCAAAACAGATCTTAATGGTCAGAACTGATTTCATGGCTGGGAGATGACCACTTATGTCCCTAAATTAGATGTGTAACTGATGTGTTGTCGTATACTGTAAGAGCAGCAAACATGTTCAGGAGTAAAATTCAAATTACTTTCACTGTGTTTCAGTCTTCAGAGCTATAAAGTGATCAGAATTAATTAGCAATGATCATGTTCCATGGAAGGCTCTCTGGGCTTAAAATCTTCCTGTCCCTACTTGCCCACCAAGGAAACATTGCATGAACAGTTTTCTTCACACAAGGCCTTGACTTTGGTCTTGGCAAAAAGGACAGGACCTTCATTCCCTCTTCATAAAACTAGTCTGTCCTTAAGTCACACAAGGAAGAAACTTGTGCTCTGAAAACCTCCTTAAGAAATAAAATAATCAAAAGATGAGCAGGAACTGGTTAAAGAGGTGATACTAGTCCTTCCTTATTAAGCATGTAATGAGATGAAACTACTCTGTGAAAAGTGGCAAAGAGGGGAAGAGGCTTTAAAGTACAAGATTTAAAAAATAAAAATCCAGAAATCATGAAATTTTTTTAAAACCCACTGCTGATATCAAGTATATTTCCATACAAAGAAGACTGGAAACTCACTTGAAATTGGAAAAGAACACGTTTTCAGATAACATACCTTAAAAGGTTGAGTTTTGTAAAATAACAGATTTTACAAAACCAGTTTAAGAAGGGTTTGCAGGTGAAATAATTTTCTATCCTTTGTATAATGGGAGAGACGTGGGAGGAGTTGTGATCATCTGAATCGTGATTTCTCTGCAGTGCAGTTGCATGTCCTCATGACAAGATCACAGATCCAGAATATAAAATTATAGATTAGTTATGCATATTTGAAAAGTGTTTAAAAGACTTGCTAAGCTCTAAATTGTAGTGGAGTTGTTTCAATAATAATTCAGAATTAATTTACAGAGCTTATTAAAGCTAAAGTTGACACAGAGGCCTGGATGACAGAGCGCAGATATCTGCAAATATGACAATATAGCACAAGTTCATTTGGAAGGCTTCTAGTTTTGACAATGGATTTAGAGTTTGAATCTACATTTTCCAATGGTTTGTCATGGGTGTGTGTGTTCATCTTGATTTCAAATAAATTTAGCCACTAAAAGATGAGTTTACCCTTGGAGTAAGACTGAAGTTCTTTTTCTATCAATGGCAGATAGCAATCTCTCCTTTTGCAGAGGAGAATGAGTTTAGACATTTTTAGTGTCTGATTAAAATATAGCTTTGTGAATGGTATTAATCCCCCAAAAGGGAGGGGACTGTTCAATGTTTGTCTTCTGAATCCATGAAGACTCTTTCTCGGTTTTGAATGATGGCTCACATTGATTCCATTAAACTGAAGAGAATTACATCCTCAGTATTGTGACTATCTCCTCCCTCTACCTTTCACTGACTGTACAAGTTTCAATGAAGTTGGAAGCTGTTGGAATATTTCGTAAGCTCCCATTTAAGGAACAGTAGATATTGCTGTAGTGAACTGGGTTGGTACTTGTTGGTAAGCAAGGAAAATGTGAACCTGCGAAGAGAGCTGTTTTGGATGTGTATGACTTAAGTAAAACAGTCATTGCCAAGCTGTACTACAGACATTCACAACTGTCTAATTCTTACTATCTTTGCTTTCTAATCCACCACCTTTTCTTTTAAATTGCAGTTCAAATGTTTGGAGATTTGAACATATAATTAGATTTCACTCACAAAAGAAAAAGTGCATTATTCTTCCCATTGGTAGGCTCTCTGTGGGACTAATTGTAAATTCCGTAATGGACTATAAAACAGGCCATTACATAATTGTACATATAATTTGGCTTAAAATCTGTAGGCTGTCAGACAATGCCAATATGCCCACAGCCTCTGCTAGCTAGATCAGGCTGAGCTCTGGAATGACTGCACAGACCATGTAGTCACACCTGAGATAGCACTGAAGGGGTGTAGACAATGGCTACAAGGAAAAAAAAAAAAGGACAGAAAAAAGGGTTTGAAAAACCAATGCATAGACTTCTGTGCTACTTTCCTTGTTAAACTTCTTCCAAGTTAAAAATTTCCACTCATTTTGCCCCCAATCTTTTCCTCCCATGTGATCTTTTTGCCTTCCCCATTGGCAGCACTTTTTTGATATCGCTTGATCAACAGACTTTTGGAAGTGTTTGTTTTGTCATTGTGGTCCATCTTGTGTTCTGCATTAATGACCTCACTATTAATGAAATGGGGGAGTGGGGAGTATGGGGGTCAGTTCTTAGCAGGAATGCTGGTCATTCCAATAGGCATCTACACATTGAAATAATAAAACATCTGGGTAGTTTCATTTTTAACTGGTGTTTTGGAATTGATTGATGTTTATACTCTTACTTGCTTGGAAGATGAAAGAGAAATCTTTATTTCTAATGGGTTAGATCTTTTTGTTGTTAATTAAAACAGAATAATTGAGTTCAGTTGATATGAAATGGTTCAGTTTAGTTGGTGATCTGAACAGCAAATTCAGGGCTTTATCACCTGATGAAGCTGTAAAAAACCAGCAAACAAACAAAAATTGCCAGGTCAAAAGAATGTTAAAATAGAAGTATGAACACAGAAGTACTTGCCTACACCTGGTACTTAAGAATACTCAGAGTTATCCCTAGAAGGAGCATGTTACAAAACCTTTTGTGTTTTATGTGTGCTGGGGCAAGGATTATTTCCACTTCTTGTCTGTGATTATTGATGAGATTTTATACTATTTCCCCATGTTTTTGTGTTTGTTTATTGGTTTTCCTCCCCTTCTGTTCTCCCCATGGCTAACGTGTTTATCTCTCACTGTGTTGGCAAATAACCGCTCAGCAGGCAAATGCCTAATGCAAGAATGTGGCAGAAGTTCAGGCCGATGACTCAGGACTCCCCAGGAAAGCATTTTCTCTGCTGTCACTGCACAGTGACAATTGATAGGCTTCTTCGGAGATGAATTGCATTTTCCTGTATCATTGCTGGACGATGGAGGGTTCAGTTTTAGTGGCTTTCTGTGCCTGTGTGACAATGATGGTCTGTAACTCTTAAAGTAATAAGAAAATAAGGATTTCCTCAGTAATTCTCTTGCTACATAGAGTAGACGGTGCGTAGTTTTCATTTCACATTTTGAAAGATAAACCCTTAGAGTTCATGGATATCTAAAATAAAAACAAGCCGCAGATTAAGACTATGTGTGGGATGTGTAGTTTTTTGACCTCCCCATTGCCCTCTTTTTTTGATTGAGGACAGATAAGATTAAGTGACCTGTGAGGGACAGAGCAGTAAACATTGTTTACACCTCTTGCTGAGGATGAAGGACGCCTGTTTGATTGCTTCAGAAGAAGAGAGTGGAGAAGAGAGACTTTCCCAGGTTGAGGTGAAGTCATTGTGTCTTGTATCCATATTTCACTACAGCAATTCCACTGGAACTTAAAGGGGGATAATGGAAGAGTAAATTAGCCTGTATTTATATTGCATTGATGTATTTAACATAGTAATATATACCTCAAAAAATCGCCGTCCTTTTATGGAGTATATCTTGCTATGAATAATTAGTATTATCAATGACAGAATTTTGTTATTAATACAAGCTTTTTGTGTTTGGTCGTTGAGACGTGAAATATTTCACAACTTGTGCTATCTTTGGATTTACCCCTGTTCTCTTTTTCCAGTGGTGTCTGAGGCTTGCTGGGTTAAATGATGTTTGAGGAAGGCTTTAGCGTTCACTGCTTGACTGCTTTATGTGGAATTAAACGTGCTTAATGATACAGTATTATGGGTAGTGATGAACAAAATATAACTGCAATGTACAACGCTGATTAAATTACTGTGTTTTTCTTAAGCTAAACTTCTACATCAAGATTTAGAAGTTGATTGATGTTAGTCATGCATGAAAGCCTGTCTGAATTAGATTCTCAAAGCAGCTATAGGTTACACTTAGAGAGTTCTGATACATAAGTAATCTAGGGTATGATGTCTGAGGTCGTCTTCAGTAAGATGTGATGCAAGCACATGAATATGGAGGAGGCTTGAATTCCACATTTTTCCCCCCCTCTAAAACACTTAAAAAGGGTGCAAATATTGCCAGTGTCAAAGTTATACGTGTGTTATAAAATGTGCATTATCGATGCTCTTAAAGACAAGTGTGGCTAGTTTATAGAGTTCAGGAGTTGTACCAAGGATATTAAGATCACTCAGGTGTTGTATGTTCATGACCTTAATAAACACATGACAGCTTTTATTATCTGAGGTTTCAAACCCCAGAGTGTGGAAGGAGGAATGGTGCTAAGTGAGGCAGAAAGGAGAAGTGGGTGAGCTATTGCTTGTTTGGTTTGCTTATTTGTTACAACACTACTCAAGCATAACTTTCTTCATGACCTCTTAAATTATTTGGTACTTGATGATGTGCTTCATTTGAGAGTGTGTCTTTAGCCTTGAGATTTAAAGTGGTCGTTGCAAAGGAATATTGATGTGCAGGCAGTTAATAGGTTTTGATTCCATTGAAACGCTGTGGGGAAGCTCAGTCATTTGTTTTTTGACACTGACTGCATTGTGACAGTCAAATTTTACTGGATAAAATAAAACAATTTTTTAAAAGCAGCTGAAACTTGTTATGTGTGACTTCTATTTTCTTTTGTTAGTCCTACTGAACAACATGTTTTAATTCTGCTAATGCACAGCCCTACTGTATTTGTTTTGTAAATCACTTTCTTGGAATCTATAGAAAAAAACTATTAATGAGTGAGAACTTTTTTCTGCTCGTGAATCTTCTGTGGATTGATTCTACGTTTTAGACCTCTGCACTGCACAATTCTCATTTCTCAGGAAACTGAGAAATATATGCAAACAAAACAATTTTATTTTAATTGATAATGATGTGTTCAGGCTAAAGGACATTAATCAGAACATCTATTACACAGTATAGAAGCTATAGCTACTATTCTTTACAATTATTTACTTAATAATTCAAAGCTAGCTTGATAAGAAATTATTTATAGAGATTGGTGTTGCTCACCCAAGTGATGACTGTGGGTCACTCTCTTTTGCTCAGCCTCTGAGGGGTAACCTTGAGGGGTATCCCCACTCAAGGGAGGAGCACCAAGCACATCTATGGAGGGGAGTGTACTAGAATCATTCCTGATCAAAGATGGGACTAAGCTTTTGTAGTATAGAGTGATTGACTGCCAGTCATCTGCTGCTAAGCTGAACCTGCTAGTTCAGCAAATCTGTTGATAAAACAAACTTTTTATCTCAGCAAGACCTGTGTACTTTCACAGAATAGAGAATAGAATATCTCAAGCTGAAAGGGACCCATGAGGATCAATGAGTCCAGGTCCCTGCTCCTTGCAGGACTACCTAAAACTAAACCATATGACTAAGAGCGTCATCCAGATGCTTCTTGCACTCTGACACGGTTGGTGCCATGACCACTTCCCTGGGGAGTCTGCTCCAGTGACTGACCACTCCCTCAGTGAAAATGTCCAATCTGAACTTCCCCTGATGCAGCTTCATTCCGTTTCCTACCACTAGTCACCAGAGAGAGGAGATCAGCAACGTCCCCGTCCTCCTGCCCCCCTTAAGGAAGTTGTAGACTGCAATGAGGGCACCCCTCAGCCTTCTCTTCTCCAAGGTGGACAAGACTAGTGACCTCAGCTGCTGCTCATGTGTCTTGCCCTTGAGGCCTTTCATCATCTTGGTCGCCCTCCTCTGGACACACTCCAATAAACATAAATGAAAAATGTAGATAAGTAGTGCTTCAAGTTGCTACAGGGACTAAAAACAAGTGGTGTTTCATTCTTTTGTTCCTTCTGAAAACATCTGGTTTCACATCCTACCTCGTGGAGCATCTGGTTTCACATCTTACCCTGTGACACTTATTTTGGGGCTGCTGCATCAGGCTAATCCTCAGTGTTCTTCAATGCTAAGGACAGTATGATCTCCCTGCACATCTGGTAACTTTCCACCAGAAAACTTACAAGCAGGGCAAAGATCAAGATGATGCTAGGCAGAGCGTCCTGTTATAACCTCACTTCAAATTTTCATTGACTATACCTACATAATTCTTGATTATATCTTACTTGTATGCAGTTTATTTCAGCATTCCCAATATTAACAGAGGTACAGATAGCTATGACCTGGCTAACTTAAAAGGAATGGATATGTGATCATTTAACTTTCAAAATAGTCTTCCATTTTTCTTTTAAAGCTTACGCTAATAATTTCCTCTTTCAGGAAGGATGAAGTATTCTTTCTGTATAGCTTTTATTTCTTCTGAAGAAAAGCTTTCCAGTTCTAAAACTTTACATTCTAAAGCTTATAGAATTCCCATTGGTATATAAACTGATACAATGAGTATAGTTTCTTTTCAGTTTTAATGTCATTTCTGCAATAAGCTATGCATATGCGTTCCCATTTAATGGCCTCTTTTATTTTTTCAAGGCTCACATGAAAAAGATCTCAAGTGGAAAATCTGTTTGCCAAGTTTCAGTTGAGATTGAAATTTCACTGGAGTTATGAACCCCTAAACAGAAACCTATTAGGAAAATGCTGAAAAGCATATTGCAAATATAATTCCCTAGTAAAATGTTGTGAATATCCTACATGCTGCTGCATGTTCTTGTTGTCATTTGTACAAATACAGTATACAAGGGGGAAAAGAAATCTGTCACTGTAAGGCATTACTTCCAAGAAACTGCAATAACTAACCCTTTTCAACAATTTGTTTCTGGGAAGAAATGAAACTTGTAGTTTTAAGCTCCACTGTGCTAGCGATTGAAACACACCAAAAATAAATCTCATTCAACTCTGAGGTCCTTAATTTTGACATTACAGTTTTAGCACATCACACGGAGGACAGCACAGGGCTCACTTTAATTGGGTTGTGTTGGAAAAGGCTGGCCCAAGACACTGGTGACTGGATTCCCCAACAGCCTTAAACACGCCGTAATCCTTCTCACAGAGTGGGTGGGAAGCACTATCACTTGTGATATGATTGTGTTTTACACTTGGTTTAAACACGTGCAGATGTTGACACAATGTTCAGAGCAAAATAAAGTCTCCTTACAAAGTAATATAAAGAGAAGTAAGATATTCAGCACTGATCAGGTAAATACACAGAGGTATGAGTATAGGACAGATAATTCCTTTTGTTGAGGATGAAGTCTAATGATTTCTTTGAATAAATCACTGATTATGGAGTTCTACTAACATAAAAAGGCACACCACTTTTTTTTAGTACTAGCTTAGCATGCATGAGAAAAAAACACAACACATGAGACAACTGATCTTTTTTACTGTTTTCTTCAAGGCAGAACATAAGAGATCTGGATTCACACTTGTTCTCCAGTATAAATCAGAATAATCTTGCTCTAATCGTTTTCTCTTTTAACATGGTTTTCTTGAAGTCATCTACTTCTGCTGTTTTAAAGTTGCTGAGGGGGTGATCTGCCTTGCATCTTAGTGTCTCAGTTTTTCTTCATCATAGAAACTTAAAAAAAGTCGTAGTGCTGGGCTTATTTCCAGGTAAGTGACAGCATTTATTGTGAACATACCTATCATAAAAGGTGAACTGGATAATTGTGTTCAGTTCCACTATCAAGCTGATAATCTGGTATCACCTGGGCTATACCATGTATTAAATAACATGCGTGACTGTCCTTTCTGAGAGCGCAGCAAAAATTACTTAGTTCTGGTTGGTGTCTCTTGTTCTTCAGGATGGCTTTCCTAATAGCTGTGGATAACTGTCTGTGACATGTGGCCTCTAATATTGTCCAAACTTCAATGGGGTTATTTCATGAGGCTGACGTTTGCAGGCTTTTGTGGGATCCAATTTTGGACAAGCTGTCCCCTGTACCACTTCGTATTAAAAATTCTTGAGTTTTTTCCATGGGTCCTTTTAAACTATTGAGTAATTCCATAATAACATTTCACTTTTGAAAGCCACAGAAAACATATGGTGGTATTCTTTCATAAGGGGATGGGCTCCATCAGTTGCACAAATCACACTTGTGTTTTTTAGTTCTCTTTTATAATTACAAATCCAACTGATACTATGAACAAATCGGCCTTTGATTCCAGAGTTTCTTAAATCTTCAAACTCTGTTGAGAATGGCTACAGGCTTATTACTTTGTTCTTCTTCCCATACTACTTCAAGAGCTTCTTGGCAATTTAAAAATACAATGATGTCATAGCTATCCTTTATTTGGCTATTAAAATTTTGTTAATTTTGGAAATATAGGATCTAAATATCAGAAACATGAGTAAAATTTTGAACTGGTTTGGTGTAGTTCTAACTTTTAATTAAGAGTATGTTTTGAACAAGCTTGTTATCCAGAATGTCTGTGCATTTTTCTTTAAGCAGTAAGAACAACAGTACTGTATAAATTAAGTTACCAAAAATGCTGGGGGGAGAGGGGGAGAAATACAACAAAAAGATTCATGTTTGTCTTTTAGGGCTTGAAATTTCAGATGACTTGCCAGTAAATGCCGCCTTGATAAAGTCAGCCACAGTGGAGTGCTGAGATTCTAAGCAAGCCTTCCTGAGCTGGCTTCTCAGGGTAGAAGAGACACAAGTCTGAGGATGGCCTTAAATTTAACTGATAATTTTAAGGATATCTGATGTATAAAATTGGTGTTAGCGTTTTCTAGTATGTTGCAAAGCTTTGATAAAATTACTGTTGTTACTAATACTGCATTCACTAGTATAAATGCTGAGCTCAAACTACAAAACAGTGCGACCTCTTTATATCAAAAGACTTTTTCCCAAAACTTGAGCTAAACTAACAGAAATAGCTTATGGAAGAAAGTGGAAATAGGAAAAAAAAAAAGAAGGCCTTAGT